>JAAGEH010000343.1:11128290-11186294 GCA_011751065.1 Lasiurus cinereus | reverse complement strand
AGTGGAGTCTCGCGCGCAGCGCCGCCTCCGCCTTTATGGGCCAAGCCAGGCCCCGCCCCCAACGTAGGGCCCGCCCCTCGGTCACCGCCCACACGCGCGCGGCGGGGGCGAGGTTGGAAGGGCGCTCCGGACCGGAGTGCGACTGCGCGCTCTGGCCGTGGGGCGTGTCTCTGCGGCTTGCGTGGTGCGGCGAGCGTGGCTCCCGGCGCGTTAGCGAGAAGGGGTTTCGGAGGCTAGGGGAGGGGTTGTCTGAGACTCGGGGACTCCTGCGGGCGCCTGGAGACTGCGGCTGAGCCCGGCCCTGCCTCCTGGTAGCTCCCCCAGTGTGCCGGCCGGGGGCCTAGGACACACTGACTTCCTTTTGGCGACACTCCTGCTCTAGACCCTGCCTTGCAGCTAGCTCCCCATCCTGGTCTCAGCTGCCCCATATATGCATAACATGCTTTGAACTCCCCAAGAGGTCATCCCGTGGTTGGCAGGGAAAAGGGACCACAGTGGGGGATGGGTAGGAAGGTCTATGTGCAGGATCCTTCCTCAGCCCTGCAAAGGAGCATTTCTTCTGGACTGATGCGGTGGGGAGCCAGGACAGGAGGTAAAACAATTCCATTTTGGCTGGGGCATCAGACCCAGGTTAAGAAAGTCAGCCCTGGACAGCTGCCTGTCCCCCCCAGCAATGTTGAGCAAAGTCCTCAGACCCTGTGCCCTCTAAGCTCCAACTCGTTCTTCCAGAAGCTTAAACTCTGGAAGAAACCCCAAACTCTGCCAGCCAGGCCCCGCTGACCTAAAGCTGCACTGTCCCTTCCCTGCCAGCTGCTTCTATTTATATGCTGCCCCCCCAAAACCAGCTCAGGCTATAGGAGCTGTGAGGCCTCATCTCAGCCAGCCCCCTGGTCATGTAGAAGAACCTCCCCAGCCAGCCCCTCCGTGTGTGTGTGTGTGTGTGTGTGTGTGTGTGTGTGTATAGACACATACATTGGCTCCAGGTGCCTGGGGTGGGGCTGCCAGACCTGCCTGCCCAGGAGAAGCCATGGGTCCCTCCTCATCCTCCCCACCTCCTGCCACCCTTCCTCCTGTATTTATGTAATCACCTGCAGGTCTTCATATACTTCTGGATGGTAAGGTGGGTACAGGTGGGCCACTGCCCCTTCCCAGAAGGTCAGCTCCACGAGAGCACAGTTCTGTCCACTGCCCAGCACAGGACCTGGCACACAGGCAGGAAGTACTCACTGAATATTGCTGAAAATAAGGAATGTGTTTGAGCATTTGCAAATGTGTTCCTGTGTGTGTGTGTGTGTGTGTGTGTGTGTGTGTGTGTATAATTGCATATGGGGATTGTATAAGTGTAAGAGCTTCCTGAGGCTGCTGTAACAAAGTACCATACATATGGTGACTTTAAAAAAGCATAAATTTGCTTTGGCTGGTGTGGCTCGGTTGGTTGGGGTTGTCCCATGTACTAAAAGGTTGCTGGTTTGATCCCTAGTCAGGGCACATGATAGTTTCATACTCGATCCCTGGAAGGATTCCTGTAGGAGGCAGCTGATATGCTATCACATTGATATTTCTCTCTTCTCCCTTCCTCTCTATCTAAAAATCAATAAACTATTCTTGCCGAAACCAGTTTGGCTCAGTGGATAGAGCGTCGGCCTGTGGACTGAAGGGTCCCGGGTTCGATTCCGGTCAAGGGCACGTACCTTGGTTGCAGGCACATGCCCATTGGGGGTTGTGCAGGAGGTGGCTGATTGATGTTTCTCTCTCATTGATGTTTCTATCTCTCTCCCTTCCTCTGTGTAAAAAAACAATAAAATATATTTAAAAAATAAAAATCAATAAACTATTCTTAAAACACACACACACACACACACACACACACAAATAAATGTATATTCTCACATTCTGGAGACCAGACCTGAAATCAAAGGGTTGGCAGGGCCACACCCTCGCCAGAAGGTTCTATGAGAGGATCCTTCCAGTTCCTGGTGATGCCAACCATCCTTGATGTCCCTTGGCTTGTAGACACAGGAGGCTGAGCACTGAGACTGACCGGCATCTATTTTAACTTGGCTGTGCTGGCCTAGGTGAGGCAGCCAGCCCCAGCCCCAGCCCAGCCTGCACTAGGGACAAGAGAGCTGCTCGTGGGAATCAGGGAAGGTAAGGACCTCTGTGCCCTGCCTGCCAGCTCTCAGGCCTCAACTCTGTCCTGCTGCAGGCCCATCACCAGCCCCAGACAGCCACTACCTGCCATCTTCCTGGAGATGGTCCTCTTTACAGGCCCCGCCACAGAGGTGCCGGGCACCTAGGGGCTGGGGAAGGAGAAGGGCTAGAAGGTTCCTGGGGGCACAGCTGGGCCTTCCCACTCTGCTTTTCCTGGAGCCCTCAGGGATATCCCCTGCCTCAGGGAGGGAGATCCCACCTGCCCCTGTGTGGAAGGAACCTGCTAGGCAGGTGAGGCAGGAAGCCTGGCCCCTAATTCTCAAGCCTTCTCAGTTTTTAGGCTGCACGTTTTCTCTATCCAGGCTGGGGCAGTGACAGTCAGCAAGGGGCAGGTCCAACCAGGGTTGGTGGGCAGGACAGACAGGGCCCAGGACAAGGATACTCCCCACCAAAGGATGCTAGAGACAATGGCCAGCCTGAGAGGAGAACTCAGGGTTGCCCTGATGGGCCAGAGGCCAGTCTGAGACTCCCAGGGCAGAGAGAAGATCCTGGGAAGTGATGACCAAAAAAAGGAGAAACTAGTAGTAAATGCTCTTCCTGCCCAAGTCATGAAGGGGGCTTGCCAAGCCTTGGGTCGAAGGTATCGGTAGCTGGCTCTCTAGGGAGTGGCCTGTCTGCCTCCAGCCAGCTCTCAAGAAGGTCTCACTTCTGCAGGCTGACTCTCAGGGTCACTTCAAACCCCAGAGGAGACATGAGGCAGGTCCTGACTGCCAGCCCTGGGGCCTCTGCTTCCCCTGAGCAGGAGGAGGCAGGTTGGTGGTGGGGAGGGAGGGGTATCCACTTTGATCTGGTCAGGTAGCTGGAGCCCTGTCATCCTGGGGGTTCAGTTGTGCAGAGTTCATTTCCTGGGAAGTGTCCAGGGAACCCCAGGGCAGCTCAGAACCTCCATAACCAGCCCACAAAAATACAGCATGCCAGTTAAATTTGAATTTCAGATAAACAAAGAATAACTTTTCAGTGTAAGACCCATGCATAAATAATAATAATTATTGTTAATCCCCATCCAAGGATACTTTTTACCATTGATTTTTAGAGAGAGTGGGAGGGAGGAGTGGGAGAATGAGAGCCATGGATTGCTTGCCTCTCACATGAGCCCCGACCAGGGCCAGGGATTGAACCTGCAACTGAGGTATGTGCCCTTAACGAGGAATCGAACTGCAACCCTTCAGTCTATGGCTGACGCTTAACCACTTGGCCAGGGCCCAAGCAATTATTGTTTATCTGAAATTCAAATTTAACTGGTGTCCTATGTTTTCTGGCAACCCTACCAAGGGGTGACAGTAAACATCTTTGTCCCCCATTTGGTTAATCCTCATCAGAGGATATTTTTCCACTGATTTTTAGAGGCAGTGGGAGAGACAGAAAGAGAGAAACATTGATGTGAGAGAGAGACATCAATTGGTTCCTCTTACACATGCCCGAGTGGGGCCAGGGAATCCAGCCTGCAACCAAGGTACTTGACCTCAACCAGAATTGAACCCGGGACTCTTCAATCCTTGGGTTGATGCTTTATCTATTGAGCCAAATCAGTGAGGACTGTCTACCAACATTAAAAAAAAAAAAAAAGGCACCAGTTTGGTGCGTGTGCAAGTGCCAGCAGGTTGGGGTGTGTATGTGTGTCTGTGCACGTTCAGAGAGGCACAGCCTGGGTCTGTGTAGGACAAACCCTGTGCTCAGTGGGAGTGGGATGAAGGTGTGGTATATGCACATGTAAAAGCAGGGGGTGCCCATGTGTGGATCTGGGTGCTGTGGGGCTGATACCATTGCAGTTTCCTCCGTAAGCTTGTGCCTTTGAGGGGAGGGTCACTTTCTTCTCTGCCCAGAGTCTGGCACCTGAGGCTCAGAATGTTTCAGGGCTGGCCCTCAAGCACTGAGCTGCTCTGGGAAAAGCCTGGATGTCAACCCAAATTCTAAGCTAAAATCAGGGTATTAGAATCAGGGTCAGCACTAGAGGCTGTGGTGGCTGTAGGTATGGGGGGCAGGAGGAGTCAGTCCTGGATGGGCATCCAGCCTGGCCTGCACTCCCTGTGCCTGCTTCCACCTGTGTGGACCCCCCAGTGACAGAAACCACAATCCCCAGGAGGTCCCCATACAAATGAGGATCACAGGCTGAGGCCTCTGGCAGTAGGCCATGAGGCAGGAACATCTGATGCAAGTGGCTGTAAGTGTCCCTTCCTGCTGGCTGACTCATGGCTCACTCCATTCCAGTGGCTCAGCAGTCCTGGGGACGGAGCCAGTCCTCCTTGAGGGTGCAGGGGGTAGGGCAGGGAGAAAGGAAAGCAGGGGTGGGCGTGGCCAGGAGCTGTGAGCTGTGGTTTGTCTCTGCAGCCTTGGGGCCCACCCCACTGTGATACGGGATAGTACTGCCCAAGTCCTGCCTTCCAGGGATCAGGTCCCAAAGGCCACCACTCTGTCCGGTGACTGAGGATGGGGCACTTGGCTTATCATCACTTCTCTACCACATACAAGGCAACACCCAGGTGACTTGGGGGAGCCAGGTTTCCTGTTCCCAGTTCCCAAATGGTGACCTGGGGTATCATGTACAAGTGCCCTAGTTTTTTGTTTTTGTTTTTAATTGAGTTTAGAGAGGAAGTGGCAGGGGGGAAGGGAAGGAGGAGAGTGCGGGGGTGGGGGGGAGAGAAAGGGAAATATTGATTTGTTGTTCCACTTATTTGTGCATTCATTGGTTGCTTCTTGTATATGCCCTGATAGGAGATCCAACCTGCAACCTTGGTGAGCCAGGACAGTGCTCTAACCAACTGAGCTACCCAGCCAGGGCAAAGTGCCCTAGTTTTGAAGAGAGTAGGGGGGTATCATGGCATAGTATGGATCCTAGGAGGGGCACAGAGGGGCACAGATAGAGAGAAGGGGCAGGGTATGGCTGGATGGATGTTGGGGGCCAGAGAAGAAAAGGGAGGTAGATGTGGGGGAAGCCCTGTGCTGACCAGGCCACACTACTAAGCTCACCTGCTCCCAAATCATCTTGTCTGGAATCCAAGGGCCTTTCCCTACTGGCTGACTCCAGGTGTAGTTTAGGGGCCACCTCCTTGCAGGAGCTCCCAGCCTGGCCCAGAGTAGCATTACATGTGCTAATGACTCTCCTCCTAGGGCCAGGCAGAGGGCAGAGCTAGCTCCCAGTCACACCCTGGGGTCAGCAGAGTAACAGCCCCCAGAGACATCACCTTTTCAGTCCCTGTACCTGCCGATGTGCCACTTCATGAGATAGAGAGAGGGACTTTGCAGGTGGGATTAGTCAAGAATTCTGACATGTGGTTGATCCTGGACTGCCTGGGAGCCCAGGGTCATCACAAGGTCTTCATAAGAGGGAGGCAGCAGGGTCAGGGTCAGAGAGATGGAAGACGTAGCCTTGCTGGCTGTGAAATCAGAGGAAGGGACCATGAGGCAGAGATGCGGTGCCACTAGAAGCTGGAAAAGTCCAGAAAAGGGTCTCCCTGGAACCTTGGGAAGGACTAGCCCCAACCACACCTGGGTTTAGCCCGATGGGGTCCATTTTGGATTTCTGGCCTCCAGAATTGTCACAGAATAAATGTCTACGGAAGTCCCTAAATCCGTGGTAATTTGTTACAGCCACCCTAGGAGGCTCATCTGGACACTAACCCGGGCGCACCCCAGAGTTCTCATTTTGTAGATGAGCAAAAACGAGGTGACTCCAGTCAGGCCTGGGGGGAGGCAAACCTGCTTCTCAGCCAGACCCCTTGATGGGACAGGAGAGAGGGGCGACTTGTCCAGGGGATAGGAGGAGAATCCTGGAAGCCTGGACTGCTGAGCCTCAATTTCTGCCACGGAGGCCTCTTGTGGCCTGGGGAGGGTGGGGGGTCAGGTTCCTCTCCACCACAGGCCGGTGCAGGAACCAGGCTCCAGGAGTGTCCTCTCCCAGGGCTGAATTTGCTTGTGCTGCTAAACACGCGAGCCGATCTGCTGCCAGGCGTGTGACCCGGCGCCTCTGAACCCTGCCCGCCCGCTGCAGCCCGACGCCCGCGGCGCCCAGCCCGTCCCTGGAACCCCAGCCAGGCATGCCATTCCCGAGGCGCCTCCTCTTCATCCACGATGCGGGGCCTCCTGTCCGGCCACGCTGAGGTAGCAGGCAGCGAGGAGCGCCAGCGCGGGGCGCCGTGCACTCCGGGGTCCGGGCCAGCCCTAGGCAACCCAGGCGGTCGAGCCGGCGCTCAGGCTCCTCCTGCCCAGGGCTAACTCGGCCGCGCCGCTGGAGCGGTTGCCGGGGCAACGCGTTTACGTCAAAGAAAGTGGCTCGGCGCCCGGGCTTTCAGGGAGTAGGAGGCGGAGTCTTGGCGCTGGGCCAATAGGATCTCAGGGACCTAGGAGAGTGGCGTGGCGTGGCCTTGGCCTGCGCTTCAGCCAATGGGATCGGCAGCGAGCGTAGAGCCGCACCTCTTTTAAAGGGGCCGCACTCACCTTTTTGTGGTCTGTCTACTTGCTAGTTTCGGGTGGCAGGTGCAGCCTGCAGGATGGGGTATGCAGACCGGTTCCGACCCTCCCTGAGCCTCAGTTTCCAGATGCGCATAGCAAGGGCATGGAGGCAGCGCATTTAGAGCCTGCGGCTTCCCTGATGGGGACCCCTGCATTTATGTGGCGCCACAGTATGCAACTGGACCCTATGCGGCAACAACCCACTCTCCCTGGGAGTCACCACGTCCTGAGGTTGTAGTGCCCTGAGATTATAAGGCGAGTGCGTACCACCGAAGGCCACACGGCAGGTGGGGGGCCGAATTTGTTCCCCAGGCCTGGGATCCTACCCGCCCCCGCTCTTCCCAAGCGCCTGGAAACATCCCTTACAGAGACCCTTACCCACCTGAAGGAACAGAGAGGTTGGTTCCATTGGGTCTCAGGTCTCAATGCCTGGCACTATCTCCACAGGGGTAGTGATGGTAATGAGGACCTGGACCCTATGGATTCTGGGGGCAGTGACCATAGCCACAACGTCCCTCCACTATGGACAGACCCTCCTCTCCACTCTCCTGCCCCCTCCGTGTCTCAGTCCTGGACTGCCTCCTGGGGTGGCCCTTAGGGGCATGGAGATTGCATGAGGCCTGGACCTTTGCCAAGGCTAGCCTCAAGGAATAGGGCTGGCACCTGGAGGGGAGGCAGGGCCAAAGATTTGGGGAGGAGGGGGGCAATTAGCCTGATAGGGTTCCTGGTCCATAGGAAGTTTTGAGATGTGGACCCAGCTTCCCCCCTGGTGGCCCTACTTTCTGCCCCCGCATCGACTTCCACCCCAGCACTTTTGGATGCCACTATCCTGGGGTGTCCTGCTTGGATCCTGTTCCCTTGTTCCTTATGTCCATGACGTAAGACATTAGCTGTTGGGGGCATTTGGGAACTCTTTGTATAATTTTGCAACTTTTCTGTAAGTTTAAAACTAGTTCAATATAAAGTAAAATGAAAGAGAGAGCACACACCTAATGTTACGTAATTTCTAAACATTGTTGTGTGTCCCCACGCACGCTGACCCATAAAATATGACGATCACAGCCCTGCATGCAGCTGGACATGCCTCCCAGGTGGCACGGCCTCCAGCTCTTCTAAAAGCAGTCTTCCTGCTTCCCACCAGGTGTCTGGGAAGGACTGGCTTTGGCCTAGGAGGCCTGTGGGCTGTTGGTGGTCTCCACACAGTAGGAAGCTTTCCCATGTATCCAGGATTCTTTTGGGGTTTGTGGAGATACTACTGGGGTGAGCTGTGAAGATGGGGGAGGGACCACCTGCCAAAGATGTGGTACCTCTAGAAGCTGGAAAAAGCAAGAAAAAGATTCTCCCCTGGAACTTCCAGAAAGAACCAGCCCGGCCACACCTGGATTTCAGCCTTTTGAGGACATCTGGCCTCCAGATGTGAGGTGATAAAAATCTGTGGTTTTAAGCCACCAAGTTTTGGTGATTTGTCACAGCAGCCCTAGGGAATCACTGTGCTGTCTCTGCAGGCTGATCCTATGGGATGATGGTGCATAGGTCTTCTGTTGCTGCTTTGGCATATATAGGCACGGCTCTTCCGCAGCTTTTGGGGGCTGGACTGATGGGTGAGGGTGCTCATTTAACACAAGGTGAAATGGGTCCACCCTTTCTGGCCTTTCCTAAAGGACTCCTAGTGGAAAGCTTGTTCTTTCTTGGCCTGGCTGGGTGCTCAGAACGATGGCCCCCAGAGCTGAACCAGAGGAACAGGCAGGAAGATATGCTCCCACACATGGGTCAGACGGTGGGGGGAAAACAAAGGTTCCAAAAGATGCAGGGTGTCTGCAGGGACATTGGGCTTGGGGCCACCTTCCTGCAACATGGCTGACAGGGACCATGTGGTGGTATCCCAGTCAGTCTCAGGGCCCATCTATCACCGAAGTCAAGACCAGATCCTAGCCCTAGCCGGTTTGGCTCAGTGGATAGACCATTGAACTGAAAATCAAAGGGTTCCAGGTTCTACTCCAGTCAAAGGCACATATCTCAGCTGCAGGCTCCTCCCCAGCCTGGGCCTGGTCCGGTGCGAGCAGGAGGCAACCAATCGATGTGTTTCTCTCACATAGATATTTCTCTATATCTTTCCCTCTCTTTTCCATTCCCTTGAAAAAATAAAAAAGTCAGTGGAAAAATATCCTTGGGTGAGAATTAGAAAAAAAAGACCAGAGCCCCGAGAGGCAGAAGGCTCCAGCAACTTTGTCAATCAACACTGGGGGCTCATGGGTGAGCATGCATGACTCCAACTTCCATTTCCAACCATGTGTTGCAGGGAGTTCAGTGTCACCAGTGTGAAACTCAGGTCAACCCTGGCATGTGATAGAAAGTCAGATAGACCTCTGAGGCCAGCAACAGGGCAACGGTGTTGAATTCTGCCAACAGGCCCAGGCTTCCACCTCGTCTGTTTCTCCCTGTTTTGCAGTGCAGCGACCTTTCTGGGAGCAGAATTCCCGCCCAGTGGGAGGGGCAGAGCGTGGCAGCTGATTTGTTTTTCATCCACTGTCTTTGGTTTGGAAAGAAAGCCAGATAACTCCAGAAATATCTAGGAACACTCTCCTCTCCCTCACCCCCCTCCTCTGCCCTGGGTGGTGACTGGTGCTATCAGAAGGTCAGCAGAAGTGCTGTGTAAACAGTGCTGCAAAACACAGCTCCTGGCACAAAGGCACAAAACTCTGCATGTGACTGGGGACATCCAGAGGTTGCAATGACCTATCAAATGGATGCACAGACAAGCACAAGAGGTCACCCACACACCAGAGTATTACTCAGCCATGAAAAGGAGTGAAGCACTGACACTCACTACAACATGGGTGGACCTTGTACACATGATGCTCAATTAGAGAAGCCAGACATAAAAAGCCACACAGTGTGTGAGTCCATTTATGTGACATGTCCAGAATTGGTACATCCACAGAGACAGGAAGTGGGTTCGTGGTTGTCAGGGCCTGAAGAGGAGATGTGTGGATGGATTATTACAGATGGGAACAGGGCTTCTTTTAGGGTGGTGAGACTATTCTGGCACTAGATGGAGGTGGTGATTGTACAATGGTGAATGTACCAGATGCCACTGTGATGTGCACTATAAATGGGTGAATTGTGCAGCTTGTCAGTGATATCCCAATAAAGATGTTTAACAGCCCAAACCAGTTTGGCTCAGTGTATAGAGCATTGGTCTGCGGACTGAAAGGTCCCAGGTTCGATTCCGGTCAAGGGCATGTACCTTGGTTGCGGGCACCTGCCCCGTAGGAGACGTACAGGAGGCAGCTGATCGATGTCTCTCTCTCATCGATGTTTCTAACTCTCTATTCCTCTCCCTTCCTCTCTGTAAAAAATCAATAATATGCATATATATATATATAAAATAAAGATGTTTAACAGAGGAGCCCAGCATGGTGGAAGCTCGCCATTGTGTGTGGTGCAGAGGAGTTTGATGGTGCCACTGGGGCACAAGGAGAAACTACTGTCCTATTGACCAAGACTGAACACAAAACAAATCACACAATATAGCGCCAATTACATCCTGGCCCGGAGAGGTTATGAAGGAGAGAATCTGTGTGAACAAAAGAAAAGAAAAAAGAAACAGTGGGGATCCCTGAGAGTCTGCAACATGTAGACCAAGAGCTGCACGCCAAGACTGCGTGCACTCAGACAGCACTTTCGAGAGAAGGATCAACACTGGGGAAACAAGGCATTTAAGGAAACGCCTGCTTCTCACTCACAAGAAGTTTCAGGACAATGAACTCTGTGTGAGAGAGAGCATGTGTTCAAAGGTAGCCCAAACTCGGCCCAGTGGCAGAGTGGGAAGGCAACAACACCCTGTGTCAGGAAAGTCCCCAGAGCCTTTGCACCTGGTGACATCTGTGTTTGTTACCCTGGAGGAGTTCCTAGCACCAGAGGGCTGGTCTAGGGATGCGGCTGAGAATAATCCAGCCCCAGTGCCAGCAGTGCCAGGTGGGGAACTGGTCTAGAGAGACTCTGAAGCAGAGCAGGAAGAATCAAGAATGTTCCAACAGCACTATCTCTACAAGTGAGTAACTCTAACTGCTCTCGTGTCTTTAAATAGCCACCTGATTGTTGTTCCTGTCACATAACGAAGCAGGACCTGTGACTCAGGGAGTGTTACTTCCTACTTAGTGAGACAGAGCTGGACAGTGGTCGGGTGGTCATGTCCTTGTGTGGTCCCCCCCTCTGACTTGCTTCTGACCAATGAGTGGAGCCATAGTCACATCAGCGGTGATGCCCTTCTGGCCCACTTTCTCTTGCTGGCTCTGCGGAAGCAAGTGGTCATGTTGAGGCGGCCCACATAGCAGCCAGCAAGAAACCGAGGCCCTCAGGCCTGCACCTGCCGGGAGCTGAATTCTGGCAACAGGCCCAGGACTTGGAAGTGGACCCATCCCCGGCTGAGCCTTTGGGTGAGATCCCAGCCCTGCTAACACCCTCACTGCAGCCTGAGCAAGGCATGTCTGACCCACGGAAACTGTGAGATAGCAAACATGTGTTGTCTTTTTTTTTTTTTATGTAAAGAGGGTTTTTTTGTTTTGTTTGTTTTGCAGGGGAGCAGAGCTCTAGTCAAACAAGCCAAATCCCATATCATCATCTGACTGCTCCTTCTTCTCATTTTTGTTCTCTGCTGCAGCTGGGGCAGAAGCAGCAGCAGGAGCTGCAGACCCTGGTGGGGCAGAGCCAGCCACAGACCTGCCAGCAGGATCTCTGGCCAGCTTGCCAATAATCTGGGTGATGGCATCTTTGTTGTTTTTTCCATTCAGTTCACTGATGACCCTGTTGAGCTGGTAGTTGTTTGCATCGATGCCCATGCTATCCAGGATTTTCTTTAAAATTATTTTTATTATTTAAAAAATATTTTTATTGATTTCAGAGAGGAAGGGAGATGAAGAGAGAGATAGAAGCATCAATGAGGAGAGAGAGAGCCATTGATCGGCTGCCTCCTGCACACCCCCTCATTGAGGATGGAGCTTGCAACCTGGGTATGTGCCCTTGGTCAGAATCGAACCTGAGACCCTTCTGTCCGCAGGCTGATGCTCTATTTGCTGAGCCAAACCGGCTAGGGCATATCCAAGATCTTCTTTTTTTATTTTTATTTTTTAAAATATATTTGATTGATTTTTTTACAGAGAGGAAGGGAGAGGGATAGAGAGTTAGAAACATCAATGAGAGAGAGACATTGATCAGCTGCCTCTTGTACGCCCCCTACTGGGGATGTGCCCGCAACCAAGGTTCATGCCCTTGACCAGAATCAAACCTGGGACCTTTCAGTCCGCAGGCCTACGCTCTATCCACTGAGCCAAACCGGTTTTGGCATATCCAAGATCTCCTTGATGTATTTGGTGCTGGGGGAAGCATTGCACCTGAGTGTGGCCAGGAGGTAAAAAACAGCTTAGCCCATCTTGGTGGCAGCAGACAGTGTATTGTCTTAAGTGGTTTTGTCTGTGATCATTTATTATGCAGTAGCCCATGAATACAGTTCCTTTCTGATTAATAACTAATAGCTAATACAGCTACTCTTTTTATTGTTATTATTTATTTCTTTTTAAATTCTTTATTGTTCAAAGTATTACATATAGTATTACTTATGTCTTCTTTCCCCCCATTGACCTCTCCCCAGCCACCCTCACCCCTCAGCACATGCCCTCACCCTCCTAGTGTCTGTGTCCATTGGTTATGCTTATATGCATGAATACAAGTCCTTTGATCTCTTACCCCCACTTCCACCCTCCCCTGTCTTCCCTCTGAAGTTCGACTGTTTGTTCCATGCTTCTCTAAAACAGCTACTCTTAAAGACACAGAAGTGCAATCTCCATGTTACACACAGGAAGTTGGTGTTTAGGGTTTATGTTTCTTGTTAGGTGTTCTGACCCTAGGGCCAGGACTCTTCCCTTGAACTCTGTCTGGGCTGTCCTTTCTCTCCAGGGGTATCCAGGAGAAGGCTTTGAATTTGCCTATGGCTGAGAGTTATTTAACCCTGTCTATTAATCTCTAGTTTTCCTGCATTTTGCCTAGAGGCAATCGCCTGTACAATGTTTGGTTTTTATGTGTGTGTGTGTTGTTGTGGTTGTTTTTGAAATTTGACATTTTTCATAGAGTTGAATGTACAATCAATTAAAAAAAATAAATTTTCACAAATGTCTTTATGATATTCTGGCAGAAAAAGATTCGCTAGTTGTTGAGTAAGAAATTTTAAAAATAGTCAGTAAATAAACCTTAATGAATTATCTATATGTGAACTATTATTTTAATTATGTATTTAATATATACACAAATTATATGAAATAAACTTAAAAAATATATATATATATTATTTCTTTCAGAGAGGAAGGGAGGAGAGAGAGATAGAAACATCAATGATGAGAGAGAATCATGGATAGGCTGTCTCCTGCATGCCCCACACTGGGGATTGAGCTTGCAACCCAGGCATGTGCCCTGACCAGGAATCGAACTGTGACCTCCTGGCTCATAGGTCGATGTTCAACCACTGAGCCACGCCAGCCAGGCTTTAACGTTTTTTAAAAGCAGGTGGTAGGCTGCCTTTAGCCGACCCTGATCCATGACTGCTGCATTTGGCTTTCTGGGAACCAGTCTTGTGTTATGCTGTGAAATAGCATCACTGCTGTTTTGTGGGCTTCCTCTCTTTTGGAGGTACTGTTTTCCTGTCTTTGTCCCTCAGTTAATCTAAAACTGTTTGACATTTTACTAGTGGTTAAATATATATGCTATTCAACTTGATTTGGCCAATTGTCATCATCTCTGAAACAGTATCTACTAATTACAAATTCTGATGATAAAAGGTGGACACATTCAATTAATGTCATCTGCAGGTGTGAGCCTCAGCCTAGCAAATGCAGGAGGATCAAGTTAACACTCAGAAAAGAAGCCAGTTACAAAACCCATGGCGAGATCAAGAGATTTTTCTACCTGCTCCAGACATAACCATCCGAAAAGTACAATGGGGAGAAAGGCACCATGGTTGCATAGTTGCAGCCCAAAATAACTAAGAAGTAACTTTAAAAGGAACATGCAGCCCTGGCCAGGGAGCTCCGTTGGTTAGAGCATCATCCCTGTATGGCAAGGCTGTATGTGGGTTCAACCCTGTATGTGGGTTCAATCCCCCCGTCAGGGCACATATAAGAATCAACCAAAGAATTTGTCAAGTAGAACAACAAGTTGATGCCTCTCTTTCTCCCCCTTTCTCTCTCTGAAGTCAACCAATAAAAAATAAAAAGACACGGGCGGATGTGAGATGTCAAGAAGAGGTGAGACAGGAAGTGGGCTCCTGCTTGCCAGGGGCTGAGGGATGCGTGTGGAGTGACTACTGAGAAGAACAGGGCTTCTGTTTGTGGTGATGAGAATGTTCTAGAATTTGATGGTGATGGTGGCACAATGTGGGGAATGTATTAAAAATGACTGAATTGTTCACTTTAAAATAGTGAGTTTTATGGCATGGGACTTACAGCTCAATTTAAAAAATTGTATGGGTGCCCTAGCCAGCTTGGCTCAGTGGATAGAACTTCAGCCTGTGGACTGAAGGGTCCCAGGTTCGATTCTGGCCAAGGCCACATGCCTGGGTTACAGCTCGATCCCCAGTGGGGAGGGGGGTGCAGGAGGCAGCCGATCAATGATTCTCTCTCATCGTTGATGTTTCTATCTCTCTCTCTCTCTCCTTCTTTCTTCCTCTCTGAAACCAATAAAGAAATATATACATATTTTAAATTATATGAGAAAAAACAAACAAACAAACAAACAGAAAAACTAAATGTGCAGAATGTTTCAGGATGGAAATGAAGAGGGACAGGATATCTGGAACAAATAGCTTGAGGCACTTGAGGCTCCTGGGGACCAATCTGTGTCCCAGAATGACAATCTGGGCCCAGGTTATTTTCCAAATTTACCAAAGTTCTAAAGTTTACCTGGACTATGAACTAAATGCAATTCTAAGCATAATAATACATACTGTTACTCCCCAGGTATACTATTACCATACTAAGTATTTAGAATAGTTGAGAAAATACAAAAACAATAGTAATAACAAGGAACTTACATTGCCAGATATTACAATTACTCTAACATTAAAAATGGAGCCCAGTCTGTGTGGCTCAGTGGTTGAGCGCCAATCTATGAACCAGGAGGTCACAGTTAGATTCCTGGTCAGGACACATGCCTGGGTTGTGGGCTCGATCCCCAGTAGGGGATGTGCAAGAGGCAGCCAATCAATGATTCTCTCTCATCATTGATGTTTCTATTATCTCTTTCTCCCTCTCCCTTCCTCTCTGAAATCAATTAAAAAAAAAATTTTTTTTTTAAAGAAAGGAAATGCTTTGCACACAGAACACTCTGGGGTCCATTAACTTGGTTCTTCTGAAAAAAGAGAATTAGAGGTGAGCCCTAGGGTCACGGGTTCAATTTCTGGTTCAGGACACATACATTGGTTGTAGGTTCAATCCCCACACCCTGTTGAGGCAATCAATCAATATGCCTCTTTCACATGGATGTTTCTCTCTCTCTCCAAAAATCACTGAAAAATGTCCTCATTCCTTGAGTGAGTATTAAAAAAACAACAACAACAACAATTAGAGGTGAGTTTCTGAAAGACTCCCTGAGAGTCACTCATCCCAACAGTTCATCCCAAAACTTGTCCCTACCGGGAGAGATAATGGGGGGCAGGTACTGGTGCCTGGGAATCTAGTCATACAGGTGGTGGTAGAAGGAGCCAGCAGTGTTCAGCTTGCACGAGACTAGCTGGCCGTGGACCCTTCTGGCCAACACTCAAGGGCCTATCGTTTGGGAGTGGCTGTGGATAGACAAAGAACGGGACAAAGAAGGCAGAATGAGGCGGAGGGCAGCCTCTTATGTATCTAAGAGATGTTCCAGAAACTCAAGAACTCAGTGGGGCCATCCTAGAAGATCTGGACCCCCCTGTTACTGAAAATTTCTGCACCAGGGTGAGGATTGTCCTAGGTCCTGCTGTTCAGTAGGGCAGCCTCTAGCTGCATGTGCCTGTTTAAATTCTAATTAAAGATTATTCCTCAGCCTTTCTCTTCACAGTAGCCCCACCAGTGGAGTCTTTTTTTCTTTCTTTTTCTAAATATATTTTTATTGACTTCAGAGAAGAAGAGAGAAGGAGAAAGAGTTAGAAATATCAATGATAAGTCGAAACCGGTTTGGCTCAGTGGATAGAGCATCGGCCTGCGGACTGAAAGGTCCCATGTTCGATTCTGGTCAAGGGCATGTACCTTGGTTGTGGGCACATCTCCAGTGTGGGGTGTGCAGGAGGCAGCTGATCGATGTCTCTCTCTCATCGATGTTTCTAACTCTCTGTCCCACTTCTTTCCTCTCTGTGAAAAACCAATAAAATATATATATATATAAAAAGAAAGAAATATCAATGATAAGAGAATCATTGATCAGCTGCTTCCTGCACTCTCCCTACTTGGGATCGAGCTCACAACCCGGGCATGTGCACTGACCAGGAATTGAACTGTAACCTCCTGGTACATAGGTTGACACTCAACCACTGAGCCACGTCAGCTGGGTCTTGATAGTCACCCATTTCCACTATGGCAGGAGGCTTTTATCCTTCAGCAATGCTTCTAAAAGCAGTTCCTGAGTCAGAATGAATGTCAATATAGAGACAGAATCCCTGCCTGTTCATAAAAACTGATGGTTAAGTCCTGGAATTTAATGACTGGTCCTCATCTTGACTTCCAAATGGAGAGGGAGCACAGAGTCATGGAAGGGAAACAAGTCAGCGTGACATGGAGGAGTCGGCACTATGGAAGGCCGAACGGTTTGGACAAGCCCAGACATACATATACACCCTTGCCTCTCTGTTGAGAACCATGCATTTTATGGAAGCCCCATAACTTAATGAATCCCCTCTTAGTTGTAGCCATTGTGTTATAGCTACAATTAATATTCCCCGAGTCAAATCTTTATAAATATCCCTAATTATTGCTATAGGTAAACCGCCAATATTGGTGTTGGTGTCAGAGGAATTTACCTTAGAAGGATGTTTTGATGGGTTGTATAGGACTCTGCAGCTAGGAGGTACCAATTATCACCTCCATGGACATGTTTCATGGTTTCTATTTCCCCACATCCTTCTCCTCACACTGTATATTAGGCCTTGTATCATTTATCAATTTGATAGGACAAATCCTCACTGCAGTAATGCATTGTTGACCATTTATAGTGCCAATTCACTTCATTGGGTCTTTTCTTATTGATTAGCTAAATTCTTTATATATGGGCTTATGTTTTTTTGTTGTTGTTGTTTTTTTAATATATTTTATTGATTTTTTACAGAGAGGAAGGGAGAGAGATAGAAAGTCAGAAACATCGTTGAGAGAGAGACATCGATCAGCCGCCTCCTGCACGCCCCACAGTGGAGATGTGCCCACAACCAAGGTACATGCCCCCGACCGGAATGGAACCTGGGACCCTTCAGTCCGTAAGCCGACGCTCTATCCACTGAGCCAAACCGGTCTCGGCTGGGCTTATGTTTTTATATACTTATTTATATAAGCTTTTCTATACATATAATTTATCAGATATATTACATAAATTTCTTCTGGTTTCTTGTTTGTCTTTAAGAACACTGACATTCTTTTTTTTTTTTTTAACATTTTTGGTCACTCTTTTCCCTGATTTCTACTCGTGGTGATAAACTTAATAGACATGGGCTAGGGAAGACCTTTATGTAAATATTCCCCTTCGTTTTCTTATTGTCCATGGTTTTCTTTCATTTATATTAAACACTGGGGGGGAACTAGAGAGTTTAATTTTCATGTATGGTGTTAAGACTCTATGGAAATTTTGATTTTGTTCAAAAACAAGTGAAGCCCTATTCCAGCACCATACAGTGCTTCTGCACAGATCAGAAGGCTACTTATTTAAATTGTGTTTTTATTGATTTCAGAAAGAGAGAGGGAAAAAGAGAGAGAGACATCAATTATGAGAATCGTTGATCATCTGCCTCCTGCACACACCCTATTGGGCATGCGCCCTGACCAGGAGTTGAATGTGACCTCCTAGTTCATAGGTCGAAGCTCAACCACTGAGCACACTGGCCGGGCTGTGCAAAGCATTGCTTTCTGAGGGTGTATGACTTTCCTACGACTGCTGTAACCAACGACCACAAATTCAATGACTTAAATAATACGTTTATTTCCTTAAAGTTCTAGGTTCAGGAGTCCAACATGGGTTACATGGGGCTGAACCCATATAGGGACAGGGCTGATTCTTCTGGAGAAATCCAAGGAGAATTGCTTCAGTCCTTTTCCAGCTTCTAGAGGCACCACATCCCTGGCTTGTGGCTTCTTCCTCCATCGTCAAAGGCAGCAGCTTAGCCTCTTCCATCTCTGACTCTGACCTTCCTGCCTCCTCTTATAAAGACCCTGTGATGACACTGCCCCACCCACTTCTGGGGAATCCAGGTCATCCCCATCTCAGATAATTCTATCTGGAAAGTCCTTCCCCATGTGGGGTGACATATCCACGGGTTCCTGAACTAGGATGGGGGCTGTTGAAATAACCGCTCCCAAATTCTTTCACTGGTCCTGGAAATTACTGAGGGTAAATTGAAGTGTAAGGAGACAATGGCTTTTTGAGAAGGTATTTCCAAGCAACATGGAATCAATTCACTCTGAAGAGGAGCACCTCCCTTCCCACGGTGTCAGCACGCCCTCTGGGGGCCGGAAGCCACACTGGGCTGGCAGGTTCTTGGTTGCCAGTCCACCCCACGGCTCTGCGTGGCCCTGGGCGTCCATTAGGCGCCTCTTCTCCACCGGCTCCCACACCAGGAGCACGGCCTGCAAGCCCCCTTGCAAAAAAGCAAATCCCACTGGCCCTGAAATCATGACATTTTACATTTGAAAGGGGCCCCTGAGAGTAAGACGTCTGCTCCCATTTTTCATTTATAAAAGAGAAGTTTGTGTCACTTTGTCCAAGGTTGCAGGGCTAGTTAATAATGGCTGGAATGGGCCCCAGCCGGTTTGGTTCAGTGGATAGAGCGTCAGTCTGTGGACTGAAGGGTCCTGGGTTTGATTCCAGTCAAGGCCACATGCCCGGGTGGTGGGCTCCATCTCCAGTAGGGGGAGTGCAGGAGGCAGCCGATCAGTGATTCTTATCATTGATGTTTCTCTCTCTCTCTCCCTCTCTCCAAAATCAATAAAAATGTTTAAAAAATAATAATGGCTGGAACAAGAACATCCCTCTGTTCCCTCTCAATCGTTCTTCTGCACTCAGTTCAATGTTTTCTGGAAACTTCTCTCACATGGCAAAAAGCCAGAGCTAGAATTACACTGGATAGGTGGGGGAAGTAATTTAAACGACAACACAAAGCCCACCTTCCCTATGGCATTCCTCAACCTGTTTTTGACATTTTTATCCTAATAGCCCCACTCCGTACCCCATGAAATTCTAACCCACCCACATTCTGTGCATTTGTTTGTATGTTGGTGGTACTTTGGTGGACAAGCCATGGTGACACTGATTTCGCCACTTCAGGAGGAGAGCACCCGGCGACAATGACAGTGATGTGTCCTGACACCACATCCCCTGCCAGGAACACAGGAATGACAGCCAGCCGCAGCGGGTATGAAAATGACACAATTTATTCTGATGGTCGTGTGGGAATACCCACAGGCACAAGAGAGTGGGGAGGGAACCCTTCCTGCCCGAGTCCCCGCTACCTTCCCCAACCTGGCCTGGCCCAGGGGAAAAACTGGTGGAGACCTGGGAGGGGACACAGTGGTTCTGGTGTTTGGTTGTGGTTTTGTATTTAAAAGGAGCTACATTCAACTGGGTGGTTTTCCTTCAAGGCCTGTGTTCCCGGGGATCTGAGAGCTCGACCCGGTGGTACTCAGGACGGGGCTGAGGTTGTTAATTGCACTTGTTTGGTGTTGGGAGATGGTGCCCCTCTTCTGTGGGCGTCCCAGACACCTAGAGGTCCTCAGAGGTGGGTGTGGTTGGGGGGGAAGGGCTGCCATGGGAAAGGCCACTGTTGTGCCCAGAGGGCAGGAATGAGATGCAGGGAGCCTGGAACTGGGGCAGCACGTGACTTCCTGAGGTCACTTCCATGCCTGGCCATATGCCACAGTGTTTTTTTGGGAGACAATGCTGGAACTCGGGCCGCCTGGCCATGAAGGGCCAAAGGTTTCATATAAAGGGCAGACACCTGAAGAAAGACCAAGTTCAGAGGCCCCAAATCTAGGACAGGTTCTGTGGGAGGGTCATCTGGGTTACTCATAATGGAGGGATATTTGTCTAGAGGGGGGGTGAGTTCACTATCCTATATTAAAAGGCTAATATGCAAATTGACCAAATGGTGGAACCAGCCGCTATGACGCGCACTGACCACCAGGGGGCAGGTGCTCAACACAGGAGCTGCCCCCTGGTGGTCAGTGTGCTCTCACAGGGGGAGTGCCGCTCAGCCAGAAGCCAGGCTCACACTAAGAATGTCTGACTGCCTCTAAATGCTCCTGGACTGTGAGAGGACACAGGATGGGCTGAGGGGACCTCCCTGCTCTCCCAGTGCATACATTTCATGCACCGGGTCTCTAGTTCATAGATAAAAAGCTGGTTTCCTTCAACATCTATCTCAAGGTGGTTGTCAGTGAGACTGTATAAAAACCTCAATTTGTGCCCTGGCTGGAGCTGCTCAATGGTTAGAGTGTTGACCCACGGACCAAAGGGTTGCAGGTTTGATCTCCAGCCCTATTAGCTATGTGTGCGGGAGGCAACCATTCAATGTTTCTCTCTGTCTCTCCCTTCCCCCTCTCCCTCCATTTCACTCTCTCTAAAAAAATTAATAGAAAAAATATCCTTGGGTGAGTATTAACAAAAATATAAAAATAAACAGAAACTCGATCTTTTATGATATGTGAAAGGGCCCAGGAAACCTGAGGTGCAGATGTGGGGTCTGGGAAACCCTGACGGATGGACCAAATGTTTTGGATGCCCTGAAGAAACAGAGGGACTGAGGAGGAGAGGAAGAGAGCCAGGGGCACGTCGTACCTCTCATGACACAGACATGGGGCTCAGGAGGCATGCGAGGGAACTGAGGCTGGAAGGCCAGCATAGGTGGGTCCCTATGTTGCTGACTAACAGCCTGTGCAGTCTGTCCTCTCCTGGTCGAGCACGCTAGAGGCATTATGGGACAGACGTGTGAAGGGCAAGCAGATTCCAGCCTCCAGGCAGACCCAAGTGCTTTACAGAAAAAGTGGATTTTCCCAGTTGCTCACAGCATACAGAATCACAGAGTTCAAGTTCAAGCTCCCCCCATGGGGCTCTGGGAGGCTGGGCCTGTGGTGCATGGACCCATAGCTGCTGTCGTCTCAGAATCAGAGAGAGGACTCAACCCCGGTGTCCAGTGCAGCATTGGGCACCGGTCACCACCTGCCATCTGTAGAGGTCACCGAGCTGCGAGGGCGGAACACAGTCCATGGTCCGGGAAGGTGGCCCTCAAGCCGAAGTGTCCCCTGGCACTGCTTCGGGGACAGCGGGGCCCAGGGGCTCTCAGTGGCACATCCGTGCGGTCATTTCTTTCTGTTAAGAACAAGCAGGGCAGCAGGGATTGACACAGAGGGACGGGTATCAGACACATACAGAAAAGCAGGGGGCTCAGTCTCAGGAGACGCGTGGGCCTCACTTAAGGGAACAGACAGCAGCACACCTAGGGCTGGGGTGGGAAGCTGTGTGAAGAGCTCCAGAGCCTCTCTGTCAGCTCTGGAAGCCAGAGGGGGCCTGGCTGCTCACCTCCGCACTGTTGCTGAAAGCAGCAGCAGTAAGTGAACGGCTGAGTGTGCCAATAAAACGATTCACAAAACCCAGTTTACTGGCCCCAGTGTCCCCTCCCTGGTCCCCTCAGGCCCTGCCCCACTCACCAGTGGCTCCAGCTCCTTGGTGTCTATGAGTCCGAACTCCTTGACGAAGTAGTAGAAGTGCTTGTAGCAGGTGTTGACGTGCGCCTCAGAGCCCATCTGTGCGATGCGGTCAAAGTGGTGGATGTAGACGTGCACGAACACACGGAACAGCCTGGACAGTATCTTCTTCACCACCTGCAAGAAGTTCTTGGGGAACGGCGTGCCTGTGAACAGCGAGAGGACCAGGGCACTCAGGAAGCAGCCTTGGGGCTCAGCATGGCCTGAAACCACACTGCACCTGGATTGGGGGTGAGTACTAGCCTGTGAACTAGAGGCCCAGGGAGGCTGAGACCCCTGCCCAAGCTCAGACAGCTCATGTCCCGGTTTCCTCCTGAATCAAGTGTTGACTGGATGGGCAGTGTCTGCCTCCAGGACCCTCAGCTTCCTGATCCCCACCATGGTCTTCT
This sequence comes from Lasiurus cinereus, assembly GCA_011751065.1. Classification (NCBI taxonomy): domain Eukaryota; kingdom Metazoa; phylum Chordata; class Mammalia; order Chiroptera; family Vespertilionidae; genus Lasiurus; species Lasiurus cinereus. Next base: position 11,164,264 of record JAAGEH010000343.1, on the reverse strand, counting down.
CAGCTCCAGCTCCAGGGGCCCACTGAAATGCCATGAGAAGCCCATAATTCTGCTGCTTAACTATGCCTGGGGAATGGACGAGGGCAGGCCTAGAGGTAGAGCCCATGCTCAGGGTGCTGACATCAGCCGCTCTGGCCCGCCGGTCCAGCCCTCCCTGGGAATGTGCTGGGTGCCACACATTCCTTTTGCTTTTGCCTAGTTCCTTTCCCAGAACCAACATTTTATTCCCCACCCACATGTACAAACTGTGGATCTGCCAAGTGCACTTTGGGATCTGGCCATGTTTATGTGTGTATTTTTAGTAACATTTATTTTTCTTAATAGAATGGGACAACCCTTAAAAACATAAGTTTTTGACCTTTGATATTTTCCACTTGGTATCTTTCTCTCCATCTTAAGTAGTTTTTAAAAAATCCTCACCCGAAGATGTTTTTATTGATTTTTAGAGAGAGGAAGGAAAAGAGAGTGTGTGTGTGTGTGTGTGTGTGTGTGTGTGTGAGAGAGAGAGAGAGAGAGAGAGAGAGAGACATCACTGTGAGAGAGAAACACTGACTGCTGCCTCTAGCATGCACCGACCAGGGATGGAACCTGCAACCTTTTGGTACACAGGACGGCACTCTAACCAAGCCACCGGCCAAGGCTTACATATGTTTTTATAATATAATTTCATGTACTTGTCAGAGCTTAACTGAATCCATACACCATGTTGCAATTTCTCCTCCTGTTATTGTATTCAATTTCTTTACTTTAAAAAAACTGTGGTGCCGAAACTGGTTTGGCTCAGTGGATAGAGCATCAGCCTGCGGACTGAAAGGTCCCAGATTAGATTCCGGTCAAGGGCATGTATCTTGGTTGCAGGCGCATCTCCAGTAAGGGGCATGCAGGAGGCAGCTAATCGATGTTTCTCTCATTGATGTTTCTGGCTCTCTATCCCTCTCCCTTCCTCTCTGTAAAAAAATCAATAAAATATATTAAAAAAAACACACAAACAAACTGTGGTGAAGTACACCTACCTTGAGCTTCCCTATCTGAGTCATTCTAGGCCACCATTTGGTGCCTTAGGCACATCCGTGCTGCTGTGCACCATGGGCTCCTCCCACTCCTGCCTGCTTACCCCACCAAGAAATTGCAACATGGTGCATGGATTCAGTTAAGCTCTGACAAGTACATGAAATTATATTATAAAAACGTATGTAAGCCTTGGCCGGTGGCTTGGTTAGAGTGCCGTCCTGTGTACCAAAAGGTTGCAGGTTCCATCCCTGGTCAGGGTGCGTGCTGGAAGCAGCAGCCAGTGTTTCTCACAGTGATGTTTCAATCTCTCTCTCTCACTCACTCAGTCTCTCTCCCTCTTTTCCTTCCCACAGGCAAGATAGAAGCCACATGTTTATGAGGTCCAACCAGTGCTACCAGGTAGGTGGCCTGGGACCAGGACTGACAGACTGGCCCATCCTTTTTGTTTTTTAAATTGATTTGAGAGAGAGAGAGAGAAAGAGAAGAGGAGAGAAATACATAGTTTTGTTATTCCACTTATTTATGCATTCACTGGTTGTCCTGACCAGAGATTGAATCCACAACCTTGGTGTATCGGGACGACGCTCTAACCAACTAAGCTGGGGCCAGATCAGCCCATCCTCAAAGCGAGGGGCTCAGGAGCCAGGTGAGGACACACAGATGTGGCTAAGCATGGAAAGCTGCGGTGCACCAGACACACACTCACAGGAGATGGGACAGCACTGTGGTTATTGGGCCTATGGATGGCTGAGTAATGGCCCAATGAAGTCCAGGTGAGTCATGCTATCCATGTGCTGAAAGGCTCAAGATATGGTGTCCGCAGCAAAACTGGGACCTGAAGCTCTGACCTGGGGAGCCAACACAGCTACTCACCACCGTGGAAGGTCTGAGATGTGTCCAGTTAAAAGGAAAATGGGAAAGAACAGTCTCTCTGTACATGAAAGGACCAGTCTGGCTCCGTCCACTCCTTTGAATCTGGGGCCAGATGACCTCCTCCACGTGAGAACTGATGGCTCTTGTACTCCCTCGGAGAGGGAGTGTCAGGAGTCAGCAAGGGTGATGCTGGGGAAGGGGAGTGCTTAAGAGCAGCTCATCCTAGGAGAAGGGCTTAGTAATGTAATCTCTAGGCCTGGGCAGAGTGGCTTGGTTGGTTGAGTATCATCCTGTGCACCTAAAGGTTGTTGGTTTGATTCCCAGTCAGGGCACAGGCCTGGGTTTCAGGTTTTTATCCCCAGTTGGAGCATTACAGAAGGCAATTGATCAATGTCTCTCTCTCTCTCTCTCTCCCCTCCCTTTCTTTCTCTAAACATGTCCTCAGGGAAGAATAAAAAAAAAAAAAAAAGGAAGAAAGAAAGGAAGGAAGGAAGGAAGGAAGAAAGAAAGGTAGGTAATCTCCAGGACTGCATAGCCTAAGCATACAATGGTATTCTCATGCAGAGGTTGAAATTTGGCCCACTGCCTGCTTTTGTAAAGTTTTATTTAGAATATATGTTGCTTCTCAGCCTTTTGGCTAAGATCAAGTGTAGAATACAGGCCCATCTATTTGTTTACACAGTATTTAAGACAGCTTTTGTGTTACATGGCAGGTTTGAGAGTTGAGACACAGACCTTCTGGGTCATAAAGGTGGAAAGATATACTGTGTGGTCCTTTTTTTGTTTGTTTTTTGTTCCATAGAATTTTATGGTTTTATTAACACAAATACATTCTGTCTATTCATGTTCTTTGCTGGCACTGGGATTAATGGCTGATGGCCAGCTGGGCTGCTCTTTCCACAATGGCTTTGAGGAGGAGACACTGTGAGCATCTCAGCACAGTAAGATCTGTTGTACATCAGCAGCACTTCAAGCTCCTTGACACTGTGGACCAAAAACTTCCAAAAGCCACTGGGCAGCTTTGTTTTCTTGTTGCTTCCATAACCAATGCTGAGTATCAGGATCTGGCCCTTGCATTAATGCCTGTGTTTCCATCAGTTACACTTACTTTTGACATTTTGGTCTAACTGGTGCTGCTTGAACTTCTTGGTCCCATTTAAAAAGTATATCTATTTTTATTGATTTCAGAGAGGAAGGGAGATGGACAGAGTTAGAAACATCAATAATGAGAGAGAATCACTGATCGGCTGCTTCCTGCACACCCCCTAGTGGGAATTAAGCTTACTACTACGAGCATGTGCAGACACGGGCTGCAGGGCCACAGCACAGACTCAGTGGCCTGATGGGTGGGTGGGTGTCCCTGTGAATCCCTATTTTTGGAAAGCATCTATTCTGAGTCGGTCTTTTTCAGATAGGCCTCTGAAAGCCCTTTGCCAGTGGTGGGCCTCTTCCCTGTACAGAAGGTGAGTGAGGTCAGAGGGGTGAGAAACGACCAGGTGCAGACCCCGTCAGCGACTAAGAACTGGTTTCCGAAATATGTTTGCCGATTTCCATGCTACTATGTTGATGCCAATGGTGACCGTGAGAAGGGCCTATGTGTGGGTCTCCTAGGACTGCTGTAACAAATTATCACCAACCTCTTAGTCCTGGAGACCAGAAATCTCACATCACTTTCATGGGGCTCATGTCAAGGTGTGGGCAAGGTTGCTTCCTTCTGGAAAGTCCAGGGAGGATCCATTTCCTGCCTTTTCTGGAAGCTGCTGACATTCCTGGGCTTATAATCATGTCTTCCTTCTCCTGTTGTCACATCATATTCTCTTCTGTGTATCTAATGTCCCTCTGCCTTCCTCTTACAGGGACCCTCCTGATGAAATTAGGGCCATATGGATAATCCAGAACAATCTCCCCATCTTCAGAATCTTAACATGAAGCCAACCATGGCCGATCCATACAATGGAATAGTACTCAGTCATGAAAAGGAATGAAGCTCTGACACTCGCTACAACGTGAGGGAACAATGAAACAGGATGCTCAGTCAGAGAAGCGAGACACAAAAGGCCACACAGTGTGATTCCATTTTCGTGGAATGCCCAGGACAGGCACATCCACAGGGGACACCAAGTGGATTGGTGGTGACTGGGCTGGGAGAGAAGGATGGGGTGACTGCTCATGGGGATAGGAGATGTTTTGGGGATACTGAAATGTCCTAGAATTAGAAGGGATGGTTGCATAACCCTGTGACTATACTAAATGGCACTGAACTTACACTTTAAATGGACGGATTAGAAGGGATGGTTGCATAACCCTGTGACTGTACTAAATGGCATTGAACTTACACTTTAAATGGGTGGATTTCATGGTTTATGAATTCTATCTCAGTGAGCTGTTATTAAAAACATCCCCACGCCCCCGGCCTCACCCCAGGCCGCCCAACTCACCAACGTTGGTGGGAAAGATGTCCTCGTTGTTGATCTGCACCTCGATCCAGTCCATGAGCAGGTCCATGTACCGTGGGGCCGACAGTGCTGTGGGCTTGCGGAACTTGTGCTCGTCCTGCCAGCGGTACTCGTACTTGGGGCCTCCCGACATGATGGGGCAGGACTGCTCGGTGCAGCCATCGCTAATGGTGCCGTAGATGAGGTTCACACGATTGAAGAAGTCCACCACATGCACTGCCACCCAGTCGTTGAGCTCCTCACCGGCGGGCAGCTGCACGGCCAGCTTCAGGTCCAGCCCCGCATTCAGTGATGCCTGTGCCTTCTTGTGTAGCTCAAACCGCTGGGTGCCTGGCTCAAACTTGCGCTTGGGCCGGAAGGTCTTGTCCTTGTTGAAGACCTGCTTCAGGAAGGGGTTGGACATTGTGGTCCTCACTGCACACTCCTGGTGTCGGCCTCCAACCCAGAGGTGACTGGAAATTCACTGGCTCCCAGGTCTTCCCTGAGATCTGAAATACAGACAGAAAGAATTATCATCTGTTCCTGCAAACCCTGTTCTGGAAGCAAGAGGGGCCACATTGGGGGGTTTTCCCAGGACTTGTGTTTTTTGCCAGCTCCTTAGTAAAGAGAAGTGCCCCAAGGTGTGTCCCAACTGTCTCAGAGCAGGAGATGCTGAGTCAGGATCTCTGAGAATCCAGGTAGACAGCATCCTACTCCTGCCCCAGAATCCAGCGGCTTTCTATAAAGTGGGAGAGGGTGTGCTAAAACCTACACAGTGGCTCAAGGTGACTATAGCAGGCTAAGTGGTGGCCTCTGTACAGAGATGTCCATATCCCCAGGACCTGTGATTGGGACCTTATTTGGAAAGAGATCCCATTCACATATGTGATTAAGTTAAGGATCTTGGGATACGCCTGACCTGGATTATCTGGGTAGGCCCTAGAACCGTACAGAAGGAAACACACAGACACACAGGGAGAAGAAGTCCGTGTAATGATGGAGGCAGAGATAGGGTGACGTGTCTACAGGCCAAGGGACAGTAGGGGTCACCGACACTGCCAGAGCCAGGAGAGGAGCCTGGAACAATCACTCCCTCTGAGCCTCAGAGGGGACCAGCCCACTGAGGAATGACACCCTCCAAGGCTAAGAGGGAATAAGTTCCTGTGGCTTCCCTGTGTCTAAATCTCATCATTAGATTAGGGCCCACCTCAATCCAGCGGGAACTCATCATTTTGGTGATACCTGCAAAGACCCTACTTCCAACGGCTGGACATGAATATGAGGGGACACTATTCACCCCAGAATACCATCCGAGAAGGGTGGACCAGCTTATCTGGGACTTGTCTGTGCCTACATGGGAACATGCCATGTTCTGGGCATGATCATGCCATGATCATGAAGTCAAAGGCCCTGCTCACACTCTGGCTGCAGTCACTGCATCACCCCCAATATGGCCATCACTCTGCCATGAGGATGGCACCAGCCAACCTGCGACCTCCTTGTCTCCATCTGCAGGCCCAGGTGGGCCCACCCTCCTGGAGTGTGCATGTGGAGGAAACAAAGAGGGCTGGCGGGGTAGGTCTTTTGGGAGTTCACCAGAGAGAGGTAATAAATAATCATTTATAATATGATAGTAAACGCCCCTTTTCTTTGCTTAAATTGTGGTGTGAACAAAAAAAGGGCAACAGAGTGGAACTGACAAGCTTGGGGGCCATATGGCAGGCCTGGCAAGCTCAGTGACCAAGAGTAACCAGAGAAGATGATCTGATCGATCCCCTCCCCAGGCAGGCTGAGGAGGGTGGTCACATCCTCGGCCTAAGGTTTCCTTAGCAAAGGTCAGTCTTTACGTTAAGTGAGCCCTGCCCACTGTTCTTGTGCATCTAGGCTAACGCCTTTGAAATGTCAGAGCAATCTTGTCCTCAGGCCCCCAGGAGGGTAACTACCCGCACCAGCAAGTGTACTCCTCAGTGTTATCTGGTTGCTCACATACCATTCCTTTTCACTGGAAAGGCTGTTAACTATCCTGCACTCTCCAACGTAAAAGAAGTACGTGTCTCATTTTACCTTTTACCCCATCCTAGGAATTCCCACTTAGCTTTTTCCTTCATTTCCCACCAACAATTTCACATAACCGTCCTTATTGTCCTCCTTTGATTCCAAATGCATAAAAAGAACGGCAAACTGCCATTCTCCAGAGCATTGTCTCAATCCCTTGAAAACTAGCTTCTAGGCATGTCCTCAGTTTGGCTCAAAAAATCTCTGAAAAATTTTTTTAAGATCCTTCTATATCTGGATGTTCTCTTGTGGGAGTTCATTTCTGTGACATGTGGCCAGCTGAATTTGTCTGGTGGCCCACCCTCAAGACTCAGCACATCATGTAGCAAATGACCACAGACTAAGAGGACTGGACCTCACATCCTCTCTACAGGGATGCTGCTCAACCCCGAGGACCCAAGACAGCCCCAACGGAGTATGATCCACAGAGCTCAGCCCTGCCCAGGCCAGGCCCAGCCAAAGGGAAGTGCACGTCCACTCTGAACACAGCACCCAGCTCAGTGCAGCAGAGTGCAGGCCAAGCAAGGTCAAGTCTAGTCCTTCCTGGGCCCAGAGAGTGAGCTGGTACATACTCGCTGTATCCTCGGGGCCAAGGTGACGTGACTCAGATGACAAGATGGCTTAAGGGTGAGGATTTCAGAAAATTTACAGAGAGCTGAGTCATGGCTCAGGCCACATCTTGGAGCCCAGACAGCCTCCTTCGGGCTTGGCCCTGCCCATCTAGGGCCCAGGAAGAGTCTGAGGGCAGAGGGCTCCTGGACCTTGGTCTTCAAGAGATTTCTCCAGAACCACCGCCAACTCCAGTTTCTCCCATTGTGGGGATCAGAGGGAACAGGGCAGAGTCTGCCAGCAACACCTTTATATACTCTATGTACTCAGGGAAGACTTCATGGCAGAAGGCCAGGCTCTGTCTTCCAAAAACCTTCAGTTTAATACCAGATACTAGATATATAATAAAAAAACGCCTAAACCAGTATTCTCACCTGGGTCATCCTGCCCCTAGAGGACCCTGAGCAGTATGTGAGGACATATGCGGTTGTCACACTGGCAGTGCTCCTGGCATTGAATGGGCAGGGGCCAGGGATGCTGTTCAACAACCCACAGTGCCTAGAGAGCCCCTGACAGAGGGTGACCTGGCCTCAGTGCCAGTGGTGGGGGTGGGGAGCAGTAGGGGGGAAAGAGACCCTGGTTTAGGTCATTTCACATAATTGGTGAAATCTAGCCCTACCATTACGCCTGGACCATGTAAAATACAGAAGCTGAGCATGGGGACGGAGGAGCCAGCCAAAGACAACAGGGCCAGAGGACAGGAGAAACCCCAGTGCAAAGGGAAACAAACTAACCCCCCCATGAGGACAGCTGTGATAAAGAAGGACAACCAGCCCAGCCAGTGTTGCTCAGTGATTGAACATCAACTTATGACCCAGGAGGTCACGGTTCGATTCCTGGTCAGGGCACATGCCCAGGTTGTGGGCTCAATGCCCAGTGTGGGGTGTGCAGGAGTCAACTGATAAATGATTTTCATCATTGATGTTTCTATATCTCCCTCTTTCTTCCTCTCTGAAATCAATAAAAAAAAATATATTTTTTTAAAAAAGGACAACCAGTCCCGGCTGGAACATCAACCTTTACACCAAACAGGTTGTGGGTTCGATTCCCATTCAGAGCACATACATAGGTTGCGGGTTCCATCCCTGGTCAGGGTACAAATGGGCAATGTCTGGGGACCTCTGTGGTTATCACAACTGGGGGTTATCACAAGTGGATGGGGGACGGCTCCTCACATTAGAAGATACTGACTCAGTACTAACTAGCTACTAAGTCAGTGTTTCAGGCCATGCAGCTGGTAGAAGGAGGAGCCTAAGCTCGAACCCTGAACAATGCGGGTGAAGTTGTGGTTCTTTCTGCTGGGCCACCTGTCTCATAACTTATCCATTATCCCAGCTTCCACTTGTTTTATCCCAAATCCAGTGCCAGGCACCCTTGAGGCTGGTCTCTCCCTTACCCGAAATCTCTAAAATGACAGCAGAGTGCAGACCAGCACTCATCCCTGGTTTAGGTGAATGGGCACAGCCCTGTGGGTACAGGGCCTGGAGGGTGGGAAGGTGGTGCCTCTAATAAGGGAAATGGGCAACCATAAACACTCCACTGCCCACCTCCTCCTACCACAGGAGAGGAGGGGGCCCAGTCTCAGACACCTCCAGGAAGCTCTGACTAAGAGGCCACTTTATTGACCCTTGTCTCAGAGATTAGCTGCATCCCTCAGGGCTGGACATTCTAGGATCCCTCCATGCTATGAGCGTGTACACTGGACACACCAGGTGAGGACCCTGCTAACTGCCCCAGTGGCTTGAACACCTGGCCAGGTAATGAATCTGCAAACCAAGTTGCTCTCAGGCCACTCTGGGGGCAAGTCAAGGTACAGAAACCCCTGTGGGCCACCCAAAAAAACAGCCACCATCCCTGTGCCTGCTGGTACCATAGGGACACTTCCTCTTCCCCATCCTTGGTCTTATTTCTGCCTCCCAACAACCCTCCATGTGGGGCAAGGGCAGCCCCACTTGGTAATGAGAAGAGAAACTGGAGTGCCACACCCCTCATCCAGCAGAGCGGGGCTGGCCAAGGCAGGCACGAACCCCCCAGCTGCCTCTATTCCAGGTTCCTGTTTATCCTGCAGCAAACCTGCTACCCTGATGGAAATCCCAACACAAAGAAATGTGCACCCACCAGGGTCTGGTTGCTACCTTCTATTTTGGGGCCTCTTTGGAGATGGCTTTGGGAGTTTAACCACTGACATCACCTAGGGACATGAGACCTGGAAACACAGGAGCCTTAGGGGCAATGACAGGACCACTGAGAAGAGCCCCTGCCTAACCAAGCCTTAGGGAGGTGGCGGCCCAACCTCTCCCTGCCGCGCTGCCCAGGAAGGCCACTTTGTCTTTTGCCCACATCCTGTCATGCCATTGCACAGACAGCTCTGGAGGATGGGGGAGGGCAGTGAAAGGGGCTTGCGAGGCTCCTGCTCGCCTTTCTGACTCTTCTCAGAAGGTGGGAGGATTTTTTTTTTTTAAGTGGAAGCAATGATTTTCTGAAAAAGTTCCTGGATGGGCAGAGTTCCCATTAAAGATAAACAACTTTGTATCAGAAACACACATCCCATGCCTGAAGGGTGGCCAGCTGTGAATCATCCACATTGCTGCCCCCATTACCATCTCGGGGCCTTTCTCTTTGATATTTTTAGAACCCCTCCAAGGGTGCAGGCGTGGGGAGGAGTGGGGAGAACCGTCTCAGAATGCAATGCTCAGGGCTCTCCTGGCTCCCTGGTTCTTCCACAGATGAGATGTATATAGCACCTAGAAGCTTCTAGAGTGACACAAGGTAAGATGACAAAATCCCCCACTCAATACACACCCACCCCCACTTTATTTCCTGTAAACAAAACAGTTCCTCCAAGCAACGGCCTTGTCTCATGAGGTGCAGCAAAGCCCGGCCCATCACCACTTCCTTCCGGTGCCTGCACATCCTGCCTTCAGCTGCTGACATTGCCACCACCTCAGGGACAAGACCCCGACCTGGTGGTGGGGGTGGGATTGAAGGGACAGACCCCAGTCTGGGAGATCAGCTTCTGGGTTCAGGCCAGCAGCCCAAGTGTTTAGCTGGAAGATGCTTGCAGGCCAGGGTCTGTTCCATTACCATCTTAACGTTCATTCTTATTTTTTTAAATGTGTTTTTTTTTTAATTGATTTTAGAGAAGGAGAAAAGGAGAGAGAAAGAGAGATAGAAACATCAATTGGCTCGACCAGCATGGCTCAATGGTTGACTGGCGACCTATGAAGCTGGCAATGTTCATTTTTAAATATCACCACAGCTCCCTGTGCAGCAAGGTCCCCACCATCCTGTAGGGTACTTGCTGAGACTGGTTTCGGGCCTCCTCCTGCATGGGGAGAGGATTTGCATTTTGTTGGCCTTTTGTGCTCAAGTCTTGGGTTTTGTGGGTGGTGTTCTCCAACATGTATTGTACAAAGACAGGAAGTAAGGTTTGAGGGGGCTGCTCCAAGCCAGGTGCTATTGAGTGGTTCTGTAGATTCCAGTTCAACTGAGATATAATTCACATCCCTTTTATTTTTGTTCAGTGACTCAGACCCTTTATTTATTTATTTATTTTAAATATATTTTTATTGATTTCAGAGGAAGGGAGAGGGAGAGAGAGAAACATCAATGATGAGAGAGAATAATTGATTGGCTGCCTCCTGCACACTCCACACTGGGGATCGAGCCCACAACACGGGCATATGCCCTTGACTGGAATCGAACCCGGATCCCCTCATTCCACAAGCTGATGCTCTGCCCACTGAGCCAAACTGGCTAGGGCCAATTCCAACCTTTTAAAGTATACAAGTCAATATATGGTTTTTAGTAAACTCATAGAGTATGCAACCATCCCCAATTCTATAACATTCCCACCACCCCAAAAGACATGCTCAAATCCTAATCCCTGGTAAGTATGAATGAAACCCTGTTAGGAAATGGGGTCTTGCAGGTGTAATTAGTTAAGGTGAAGTCACACTAGACTAGAGTGACCCTAATGCAATGACACATGTTCTTATAAGAGGGAGATTTGGACACAGACACACAGAGACAATGGTCATCTGATGACAGAGGCAGACATAGGTGATACAAGCCCAGAGGCACAAAGGACTGCCAGTAAGTCACCAGCAGCTGAGAGAGGCAGAAGGGACCTTTCCCACAGTTGAGAGCTAAGAACTCACAGCACATGGAGGTGGGCTGAGAACTGAACTGGGTATCCTCACATCCCAGCCTTTCCATCAAGACAGAGAGGGGTTATGGAAGAATTAAACAGGGGAAAAAAAACACAAAAACAAAAACAGAGAGGGGTGTGGTGTGTGCATGGACCAGCTCTTTCTGCTTCCGTTTCCCATAGGGAAAAATACAGATATATTGTTTGACAAAACCATGTCACGTGGGGGACAGAGAGGAAGGTAAGAAAGTTTATGGGTCATTGATGTGTCCACTTAGGAGCCACACCCCTTTCAATGTACCCTCACTGACCAGAGGCATGTCAGGAAGGGCAGGACACAAGACACAGTGTCCCCTGAACGGCCATCCACACTTATGCCCATCACTGGCTGTTCATAATTCTTTATTGTTGACCATGATTCCTTTTCACATCGGGATCCTCAGATATGGACTTGACTGTGCCCTGACCTCAGAGAAAGGGGGCTATGGAGGGACGAGTCACAGCTCTGAGCTCTCCACTGAGGGCCAGGCCCATCCACTCAAGGGTTTCACTCTCTCCGGGGCAGGGGCGGGGGGTGTCTTTAAAGAGCTCCCAGCAAGTCAGCTACAACTGTGGATCTCATCCAGGGTGGTCCTGCCCTCAGGGGACCCCAGGAAATGACTGGGGACATCTATGTTTGTCACACTGTGGGTGTTCCTGGCATTGAGTGGGTAGGGACCAGGGATGCTGCTCAACACCCTACAGTGTCCAGGATAGCTCCCTGCAGAGTGCCCACCCCAAATGTCTTATTTGGGACTCAGCCGCAGGAGTTACCTTCTCTTTCCCAGATTCCAGTTTCTGAAGCCAGATTCCCCTTTTCTGCTTAAACTGTCTGAACTTCGTAATTCCAGGAAATCAGAAACAGAGCTCACCAGCTGGGGCACGTCTGGAACTTCCCAGAGCAAAAACCCAGCTTCCTAGACGCTGCTGGGGGATTTTGTTAAACCTCCATTTTATGAGGCTTTGGAGATGCGAGAACAACTCTCAAAAGATAATTAATGGCTGACTTTTCCATAAACGTAAGAGCTCAGCCTCAGAGCAGGACTATTTCCACAGAAGAAACAGCCTGGCTTAAACTTGTCAGAATATGAATTGTCTAAAGAGTTCAAGAACTGAACTAGCACTTCCACGAATCCCGAGGGACTAAAATACAGCTTTTTGCAGAGAGAGAGAGAGAGAGAGAACTTATACTTCAGATGATCACAGTTACTTGAGATGCCTGGGACACGGAGAACATTGAGCTCTGCTTTGTAGGAAATGCAAAGATGATAAAGACACATTCTCTCCTTTAGGGAGGTTCCAATAAAAAGTAAGCTATCAGCCATGAAAGACATGAAGAACTGTAAATCACATGACTAAGAGAAAGAGAGAAAGAACACAGTCTGAGAAGGTGACATTTCGATTCCAACTCTAGAACATTCTGGAAAAGGAGAACTACACAGACATGAAAAGGTCTAGTGGGGGCCAGGGGTTGGGGAAGGGAGGAATGAATAAGCGGGGGGAGGGGGTGGCACAGAGGATTTTTAAAGCAGTGCCATACTCTAACATTGTCATGGTGGACACATGTCACTATACATTTGTCCCAACCCAAAGAATGTACAACACAAAGAGTGAATGAACTTATGTCAGCCATGGACCTGGAGTAATAGTGGTGTGTCGGTGTAGGTTCATCCTTGTAACAAATACCCTTCTCTGGCTGTGATATGTGAGGGTACAGGGTAACGGGAAATCGCTGTGCCTTCTGCTCAGTTATGCCATGAGTCCAAAACTGCTCTAAAAATCTGCTAAGCCTTAGCCGGTTTGGCTCGGTGCTTAGAGTGTCAGTCCTCGGGGTCTCCTGTTCGATTCCAGTCAAGGTCACATACCTCGGTTTGCAGGCTCCAGGCCCCATTTGGGGTGCGTTCGGGAGGCAACCAATCAATGTGTTTCTCTCATATTGATGTTTCTCTTTGTCTCTCCCCCTTCCTTCCATTCTCTCTTAAAAAAAATCAATGGAAAAAAAAATCCTTGGGTGAGGACTAACTAACTAAGCCTATTAGAAAAATTATAGCTAACACTAATTCACCAATTAAAAAACACCAAGCATTTGGCTAAGTCCTTTAAGTAGCTCACCCCTATGAAGAAGTTACTAAAGCCCACAAAGAGGAAGCAAAAAACCACGAAGCCTAGGAAAGCCAGAGTTGAACATATCTGCAGAAGGCACTAGAAATATAATACACACCCATGGTTAATTTCAAATTTTTTTAGTAGTTACATTGAAAAGTAAGAAAATGAAAATAAACAGGTAAAACCAATAGTCATAATATATTCTTTTTAACACAAGGGTAACAAAATATTTCAAAACTTAAGGAATATAGAAAATATTCAGGAGATATTCTGCCTTTTAAAAACATAGGAGCCGAAACCGGTTTGGCTCAGTGGATAGAGCGTCGGACTGCGGACTGAAAGGTCCCAGGTTCGATTCCTGTCAGGGGCATGTCCATTGGTTGCGGGCACATCCTCAGTGGGGGGCGTGCAGGAGGCGGCTGATCGATGTCTCTCTCTCATTGATGTTTCTGGCTTTCTATCCCTCTCCCTTCCTCTCTGATCATTTTGCACATATAGCTGGTCCTAGTTTAATTCAGCCATGTTTGCAGGGCTCATTAGCTGCCCGGGGCCAGTGGCTGATGCCCTGGAGAGCTCAGCTCCAGAGGGCTTTTTTGTTAATCATCACCCTACGATATTTTTTCCATTGATTTCTGGAGAAAGTGAAGAGAGAAAAAAAATACATCCATTACCTTCTCTCCCACACGTCCCGATCAACCTGGGGATCGAACCTGTAACCCAGGTATGTGCCCTTGACTGAAAATTGAACCCTCCACCCTTTGGTTTGCAGCTGATGCTCTGACCATTGAACACACTGGCCAGGGCTCCAGAAGGTTTTAAAAAGAGAGGAAAACCCAGTTGTCAGAAGTAAGGAGCAATAGGACAGGTGCTGTCTAAGGTGGGTGTCTATTTGGCCCAGGAAGGAAAAACACAGTTATCAGAGCAGGATCTGAGGTGAAGACACAAAGGGTGACTTTTGCCAGGAAAGAGGGGAAAGGGCAGCCAGGACTTGCATTTGCTGTGTTCTCACTCCATACTCAGTCTCAGATTCGAATAGACCAATTGATGTGTGTCTCTCACATCGATGTTTCTATCTCCCTCTTTCTCTTTCCTTCTCTCTAAAAATCAATGGAAAAAATGTCCTCAGATGAGGATTAACAGAAAAAAAAAGTCATTCATTTTTTAAGATGTCAAAGGGCAGAGATCAGGGGCTCGGGGCTGTGGGCGTCTGCAGCCCAGCGGCATCACTCAGCACTGAGTCTGTAAAATGGGCTTATAAGCACCCCCTTTATATTGGGGGAGGGAAGGACGAGAAAGCAGCTGCCCAGAGGCCACGTGTAACACCAGCAAGTCCAAAGCCAGATAGTGCAGACAGGCCCTGGGCTGTGAAATATGCAAAAAATGCATGTACATTATACTGAAAATGTAGCTACGTGCTTTAAATATGTGCCCTGCGTTGTGTACCAATCACACCTCAAATGATCAGCAGAATCTTACCCTGAAATGAATACTGGCTCTCTGGGTGGTAGGTCACCCATGATTTCTTTTCTGCTTTGTGACTTTCCGTATTTTCCAACCACGCCCCTCTTCCCCTTTCAGTGGCATCTTATAAAATACGTGGTCATTTCAAATGCCAGCCCACCAGCCAGTGCAGAGACGGAACTGCGAGGTCCAGGTCCCGCAATGGGCAGTGCGGACACCGCCGCCACCTCGCGCCCCGCCTTTGCCCCGTGCTCAACGGCTCGGGACCAGGCAGCAAGCAGCACGCTCCTGAAAAGCCGACTCCCCGAGGTGTAGGAGCCCCGGAATCCTGCGGGACTGACCCAAACCTTGGGCGGGGGCCTAGCGATAGTAAGTGACACGGCTCGGAGTTGATCCCCAATTGACAGTGGCGGCCACGAATTCGACCGAGAGACCACGACTACTCCCTTCCCGCCGCCCGCGTTCGCCCCTCCTGAGCAGAACTGCCGCCGCCCGCGGTCGCCACTTCGCGGTCCTCGGCTTGTCCACCGCCCGCGCGCCCCCTCCGAGGACCCACCTGCCGCCGCCTCACGCCGATCGGCCGGGCTGCGCTGGCCTCGGTCCTCTGTCGCCTGCCCCCGGCCGCCCGCTGGCTGGGACCTCGCCTCCCGCCGAGGAGGAACTCCACGCAGAGCCTGCCTCGGCCCCGCCCGGCCGCATCTACTTCCGCTACAGACGAAGGCCTCCCCGGAAGCGGAGCTGGTGGGCCGAAATATCAACCGAGGGGGGGGGGGGCGCACCCCGGCACCGCGCTCCGTGTTGCTTGGCAACCAAAGCCGTGATGCCATTGGCTAGTGCGTGCGGAGGGAGCCTGTGGGCGGAGCTTCCGCTGTGCTGGGAAGGCGGGGCGGGGCCTCGAGCGGGGAAGGTCCTGAAAGGAGGGGCTTGCGCCCACTGTGGGCGCTGAAAGGGTCGCGGTCCGAGGGTGGGGCCAGTCCGGGGAGTGGAGACTTTCCGGCCGTGGCGGCTCCTGGGCGAGGCCTGGAAGGCTGCGGGCCCGGGGGCGCCGTTGGGAGGGGTGTGGTGCAGAGGCGCGGCGCGGGAGGCGCGGTGGGTCGGTTTGGTGGTGAGCATGGCCAGGCCATGGCCCCGCCGCTGTGACTGGACCTGCAGGCAGCCGCGCTGTCATGGCAGCTTCTTGGAGGTCTTCACCCGCCGTCACATGAACCTCAAGTTTTGGTAGGTGGACGACGTTCCCGTGTCGCGCTGCAGCTCACTGACGGGAGCCAGGACCTCATGAAGGCGCTGCACCTGGCCATCCCCGCGATCGGTGCAGGGCGTTCGGGCCCGGGCCGCTCCCGGACCCCTCCTTCAGGGCCTTAGCCGGGGAAAGCTGGACCAAGTGGCAAACACCATGTAACAGAAGGCGGAGCGGCTGTCCCGGGGAAGATGTATTTCCCGGTTTAAGGGGATGGCCATCCGCCCTAGGACACCCCCGACCGCCCACCCCACCGTTGGAACCTGACTTCCCTCCTCCTGCCACCCCCCCATCAGGGTATTTCCCCACGGAGCTTCAAGCCATCTTCTGGGAGCAGGTGCCCCTCATCCGGAATGCCTCCGTTGAAAGTGAGCTAGGGAGGGCTGAAGGAGGGGCGGGCTTCCCAGGGCCCAGGGGTCCAAGGGCCCCAGGAGTATTTTACTCCCCTCATAGGCTGGGAGCCCGGGGGCCAGGGCGAGTAGCCGGGGCTGTTGTTACGTGGATAGGGTGTCAGTGCACCCAGGCATAATAACTCAGAGCCTGCGGCCAGCCTGGGACCAGACAGAAATCTGGGAGCAGGGTATCTCCCTGAGAAGAACCCTTTCATTCCGTGGGCGCCAGCAGGGCCCCTTGGAAGATAAATCCCATCTCTTCCTCCCTGCAACCTTTCCCAACTGGCCCCCTGAGGCACTGGTGAGTATTGCTGCCACCCAGTCCAGTGGTCACTCCATTCCAGGCTAGGAACCACCCCAGGTGACTGACTGATGGACAAACCCTAAGCCTTGGGCAGGCCTGAGAAGGTGGGCTGGAGTCAGGGACAGACAGGGCCTGCTAAGAAGGTGCTCACCATGCTCTTGTCCCTGCATAGGCTGCACGGATTATCAGTATCACTGTGGTGAGAGAGCCTCTGTCCAGGCTATGTGTCCCTCCTCCTCCCTGCCTTTCATCACGTGGGTAGGATAGGGTGGGCACAACTGGCCCTCTGAACTCAGGGCCACATTGGCTCCACACCCTGTGTCCCCACAGGTTGTCGGTACAGTGAAACACAGCTGTGCAGGGTCTCCTCCTTTACATGAGAGTTGTAGAAATAACTGGCACAAGACCTTCCTCTCCAAACCAACAAGAGTTTTATCAGTCAGTAGGCTGTGTGAGGGCAGCCACCAGGAGGCAGGACCCAGATCATCTTGGTTAAAGGGTTCCTTCCCACAGTCTGGTCTTGCCCCTGTCCCAAGTGGGTAGCAGGGTTGTGGTCAGAACCTAGGAGGAACCCCTGCTCTCATGATAGATGTACCCCAGTGGAGGGACCAGGGAGTCACGGGGCTAACCAGGCCCAGTTGTGTCTTTCAGACAGGGCACCAACACGAGGTGAGTTCCCCCTCTCCAAAGCCCTGGCCTGGTGGGAGTTGGGGGGGGGGAGGAGAGACAAAACTTTGAGGGTCTGTCTGCAACCCTATCACATGCCCTAGATGGGAGGAGAGGCCCAGGCCCCTAGCAAACACCTACCAGTTAGGTTGAGGTAGGGATGGGAAAGGAAATACTGAGGCATGTTTCTCTCTGCAGCCTGGTATCACCAAGCTTCATGGGTCTAGAGCCCCCACACCTCATCAACCTGACACTGGAAAATGCTTGAATGCTTGACACAGCACTGAGAGCCTTCGGGCCCACTGGACCCACCCCAGCTGTAATGTGGGGTCAGGACTCATCTGGGTTGTCCCAGCCTGACTCTGGAGCAGGCTTGTTGCTCTCTGTGGGTCCCTGCACAACCCCATCAGAGCCCAGGCAGGCCCAGGGCTGGGAGGAGGGGAAGAGTGATAGATTATACACAACAGATGTGAAGTGGGATCAGAACTATATGATGGATGATTAAATGTCCCTGACACTTCTCATCATGGAGCAGTCTCTGTAGGGGCGGAGAGAAACCATGTGAGGCATGGGCTGGGTCCCTGGGCAAGACACATCTGGTCATGGGCACAGGGTCCCAAGGTCAGGTCCCCACACCAATTTGATTGTGATTTGCCAGAGCGTACACAGGCAGGCTCACCTGGAAAGGAGCCTGGGAGCGAGATGGTTCTGATTCAAGTGAGACTGCAGTCTAGTGAAATAGGGTTGGCTTCAGTGTATCATGGGACTCAGGTCATCGGGTCATGTGGGACTGAACCTGTCCAAGGAACCCTTCAGCACTGCTTCTGAAAACACTCCACATGGATTGTGATCCAGGCAGTACAGCTGTTAAAAGACGGGAGGGAGGCTCTCAAATGCTGCCCTGTGGTACCTTTCCTGTCTGTCCTGAGCAAGCACTCCTTTCTCAGCCTGGGTGCTCCTTCCCTGACTTCCTTCTCCAGCTCCCTCTTGTTCTTGCATCTAGAGAGGGAGTGTGGGGGTTGAGTCACAGGACTCTTGAGGACCTCACACACCCTGCTGCACAGCTTCCTACTGAAGTTTCTCTGACAGAATTCTAGCCACATTTTCACCTGTGTGTATATTCGGTGGGATTTAAACAAAACAGCATGAGAAAGGCTCAGGTGGTATTTGGATAGACTGTCAAATAATGGAGTCATGGGATATCTTCAATAAACACAGGGAGGGGTGTGTGCCAGGAGCAGGGCTGGCTGATCACCAGGATCTTGGTCACTCTGTCACTGCTATATCTACTTCCTTGGCCTCTGCCTTTCAGCCTGAGGGCCTTGCAAGAGGTTGGTGTGCTACGTGATGCACTTTCCCCCACTAAGAAATGGAAAGAACCTGCTGGCTAACAGTGGTAGAGGCAGGACTGGCGAGGCCTTTCTCCCAACTGGTGCTTCAACTGGGGTTTAATGTGGGGCTGATCTTCATAGCCCTACACTAGGGGATTCAAGTTGTGATTGATTTGGGTTCTCTATCCACTGACCCAGCCTGACCGGATTTGAGTCATCCCTGTTGATGCGTTGTCAGGAAAAGCCAGTGGCAATGTGGTGAATTAACACTACACAGGGCTTTCCTTCTAGCATCAGCTCCCGCCACTCACCTAGCATACCCTCTCACCAGTGCCATTTCTGGAAAAGGGAGGGTGATGGCCACTGTGTGGTGTTGGACCCTATTTCTCCCAGTCCAGGGACCTGTATGGCATGTAGGCATCATGTCAACTCCCAAGAGGATGAGGGTGTCCCACAGCCCCCCACAACTTTCCTGCCACCAGGGAATGACCCCTGCCAACAGGTAAATGCCTATTTTGCAAGTTTATTGGATCATCTTGACACAAAATCATGACAGCAGCGTGATATGTCTCCTTTACATGGGAATGTTGATAGCAAATTCTTATATAACACATCATACAATTCGAGATTCTAGAATCACTGCACAGGATTCTGCAATAGATTACATGCTAAAGTGACAGTTTTCATCAAAAGGATAGTTAAAACATCATTGAGGACCATCATCTCTGAGGAAAGTCTCACCGGGGTGGGCCAGAGTTCCCTTGCCCTGCCCATGAGGCACATTAAGGGACCCAACCTCCCCAGGACGCATGTGCTTCACCATCAGGACCATGCCTTCCCAGCAGCTGTGGATATGATGGGAGGACAAACCCTGTGGCTCACTCCAAGCAATGTCAACCGAGACCCATTTCACTGAAAAGGAAACAAAACAAGGTCCAGGCCCTGCTCTTGTTAAGGGTACTGAATAAACCCCTACCCAGACTGCAGCCCTCACCCCTATGCCTTTTAATTCATTGCCATTCTCTACCCGGCACACAAACACAGCAGTGGGACACAATGCAATGGACAACGGCTTACATGACCATTTCCCCACCATGTTTCCTGGTGAGAGAACTGACTGGCTGTGAGGTGTAAAGGGGAATGTCACTGTGGTGAGCAGCCAGCCCATTTCTCACCTCCCAGGTGGGGACTTGGAGACTAGTGGGATTGGATGACTTCACAGAAGCAGGATGTGCTTCCCTGCCCTATCCACTGAACACCTATCACCCGGGCCCACCCAGTCCTGGCTTGGACAGTGGTCACACTCATTCCTTGAACAGCGCTTGCGGCCATGTGCAGTTGACCCCGGCTACAGGAGTCACTGATAGTTTGAGGACTGGAACAGGGTTTCTCCCCAAAGAGAATGGGAAGAGTCAAAGTAAAAAAGATGACAGGAGAAATCAGTGAACATATGACCTCAATGTCTAACCGTGACGACAGTGGACTTAACGCCGGGCTGAATAAGTACATGCGATAAAGGAGAAACTAGCATTTGGAACCCGTCTCTCCTTCACATCCTCTCTGTGGTGGCCTCAGTGACAACAGTCAGCACTTGGCCAATGTAGCCTTCATCTCCTCCAGCAGGTTGCTGAGCAGTGTGGCATCGCTGCACTTCCCATCTACCGACACAGACTTCTCACCCTGAAAAAGGGAAAATGCAGGCCAGTATGTTGAAAACTGCATGAAAATCCTGCTTCATGAATACATGTATTGTACTTTTGATTTTTCCAAATGCTGTTCCTATGTGGGGATGCTTTCAAAATCAGAACAAATGAGGAGCTGTGGAACCTGGACTGAGGCCTGCAGTGGTGGCCAGGGGCCCACAACTGGAATCAGAACCCTGGGAAGAGCTTGATAGAGCTCGGGCAAAGTGACCTGCAAAACTGTTCATGAACTGAGGACTTGCCTGAAGGTGAGCACACATGACCCTCACCCTCACGAGCCAGCACACCAGACCCTGAGAACACACAGCACCACCCAGCCCTGGCCCCACGCATGGGGGCATGTGAGGCAGGTCCATGCTGGGGAGGACAAAGGCGTGAAAACTGCAGTAGGAGCCCATGCATCAACATTCTCCCCTGGACTTACACAAGGCCCACACACTTGGCATATTCAAAATATCTGTGATATAGTCCCAAATTACTCAGCATATAAAGACCAGGGCATCTCAGCTTACTGGGAAAGAATCAATAAAACACCCACACTGAGATGAAGCAGATGTCAGACGGATCTGACAGGAGCTGATGAAGTGGCTGCTATGGAATCTCCCAAAAGCAATCACAACAACACTCTTGAAACAGAGAAAACAGAGCACCTCAGGAAATAGACGATATAAAGAAAAACTTGAATGGGTTCAACAGCAGAGGAAAGAGTGAGTGAACTTGACAACAGGTTACTAGAAATACTGCAGTCTGAACAGTCAGCACAAGGGACTGAGGAAGCTTGGGGTGGACAGAACCTCAGAGACTTGAACAATGGTAACAGAAAGACTGGATTCAGGTCTCTGGGCTGCCAGAAGGAGATAATAAAAAAATGCAGTGCTGAAATAGTTGATAATATCCAAAACTCCCCAAATTTTACAAAGAAATAAATGCAATGATTCACCAAGTTCAACACACTCCAAACAGATAAACCAAAAGAATGCCAGAAACATCATAAACTGCTGGGTACTGAAGACAAAGAAAAATCTTGAGAACAGCCAGAGAAAAAGTTGCACTCTTTATCTTATCCTATATCATAAAGATCTAATATGCAATGGTCGTGGCACCCTGGCACCGGGGAAAGGGGACTTGAGGCCATGCCCCCCAACCTGGGGACCTGAGGCTATACTCCTCCACCCCCTGCCATGCGGGGCTTGACCAGGGTGGAGCCGGCTGGGTCTGGTTCTCCCACGATTTTGAGGCATGCACGAGTGGGCGGGGACTTAACTCTGGGTCTTGCAGCGCACCCCAGACTCTGATAGGAGTGAGATTTTCATATACATTTTACTAATTTTCTTTCATCTCTGAAACCTCTATTATAGAGAAAGGACAAATAGCAATATTAAAATGTTTCCTCTAATTCCCTTTTAATGTATAAAGAATACTAATATAAAGAATAAAGGTACAGAGGAGTGCGACTTCTCATCAGAAACCATGGATTCCAAGTGAAAATGGCATATTTTTAAAGTACAGTAGGCCTCTGACTTACAATTTTTAGACTTTAATGCCAAACTCTGAATCGAGATCTTTTCCTGGCTAGTGGTATGCAATACAATTTCTCTTATGATGCTGGGCTCCTGTTTACCCCATGATTATGACAGAGAATAACACATTCCAGTATGTGGTGTTGGTTATAATATTTTCTGGATTTTGTGTTTTGCACACCTGTAAGGCAGGCTGGGCAAAGTTCTGATGTTTGCTGGTTAGGTGTATCAAATAGAGGAGAAGAGGAGACAGATTTGTTGTTCCACTTATTTATGCAATCATCAGTTGATTTTTTGAAAAATATTTTTATTGATTACAGAGAAAGGGGAGAGAGGGGGAGAGAGGGGGAGAGAGAGGGAGAGGGAGAGGGAGAGGGAGAGGGAGAGGGAGAGGGAGAGAGAGAGAGAGAGAGAGCGAGAGAGAGAGAGAGAGAGAATGTAGTCCTCAAGTGTCAAAGAAAAGCAATTCACCAATAACTGATCTCTCCATTCAGAAGTGTGCAGTCTTAATGTACAGTGATGAGAAACTTATTTCATTATATTTTCACTAATAGCTTGAAAATTTAAATATATAAATAAAATTGATAAACTCTAGGATAACCTCTAGAAAATGAGAACACAGACAATAGTGTGGTAAAGGCTTGGGAGGGGTGAGTGTGAGGAGGATGGGGTCACTGGGAAAAAAAACAAAAACAAAAACCCAAAGGAGACATCTGTAAGAATTTCAAGAATAAAGAAATTTTTTTAAAAAACAAGAAAAATAAGAGAAGACACAAACTGCTAACATCAGAATTGAAGGGAAGTAATTACTATAGACCACGCAGGCATTCTAAGACCAAGAGGACCACAAATGACTGTCCACATCAATTAATTCGGTAACTTAGGTAAAACAAATTAATTCCTTGAAAACCACAAACTACCAACACTCACCTGAGGGGAAATAGAGAAATTGAGGATCCTATGACTATTAAATAAAAGGAAAGTGTAGGTAAAAAACTCCCAAAAAAGAAACCTCCAAGCCTGGATGGTTTCCCTGGTTGATTCTGCAAAACGTGTAAGGAAGAAATACATGAATTATACACAACCTCTTCTAGGAAATGCAGGAGGGGAGCATAGCTCCCCACCTCGTGTGATGAGGTCATGGGTGCCCTGATGTCCAAACCCAGCAGAACACCCAAGGCCAACTGTCCTCACGAACATGGGTCCCATGGACCTCAATAGAGCAGTCACAGACTGAACTCAGCCATGTGTTACAGAGTCTGCAGGGACTAGAGGGAGGGGACATGGTGTGAGTGGCATGGTGGCAAGGAGTGAGAAGGTTGCCTTCATGTAGCCTCACCTTTTTCACTAGGAGGCAGACGTGGTGACCCTGGATGGATCGGCTGTACAGGGAGGCGCAGGAATCCACTCGCTCCACAACTACAACAAAGCAAGTGGGTGAGGCCAATGTGGCCCTGAAGGGAGCAAAGTGAGAACCACATGTAAGCAAAGACTCCGGCCTACCAGTCCCATCAAATCCCTTACCAGAAAAATGGTGATGAAAGCAGATCTTTGTCAAAAGATTCTGGAAGGACATATTAATGCCATCAACCTTGATTGAGCTCATGCTCAGGTCCCCAGACTCCAGCAACTTGGCAAAGGCATCACTGTGGAAAGACATAGGACAGGGAGGCTGGTAATAGGCAGGCTCCCCAGCATCAAGGTAGACAAAGCCCACAGCTGTGGAGGTGGGACCCCTCCTATGTGCCAATGACTTGGGAGGTCTCCAAGGGTCTTACAAAATATCATGGGCGAAACTGTGCCTTCCCCGCCCAATTCCTATGTTGAAGCCCCGAACTCCAGGATCTCAGAATGTGACTATATTGGGAGATGGAAGTCTTTAAGGAGGGGTCCTCATCCAACATAACTGGGTCCTTATTAAAGATCAGGACAGAGGGATGACCATGTGAGGACACAAAGAAGATGCCGTCTACATGCCAAAGACAAAGGTCTCAGAAGAAATCAACCTGCCAAAACCTTGATCTAGGATTCCAACCTCCAACGCTGTGAGAGAGAACCAATGTTTGCTGTTTGAGCTGCTTAGCCTATGGTGTTTGTTATGTGGCCTGAGCTGCTGACATGACAGATGAGCCAGACTTTCTGCGCTACCTACAAGCTGGTCACACAACCCTAATGCCTTTTTACACCTTAGGTCAGAGGACTTTGTGAGGCAACTGCACAAAAAGAGCCTCACACAACAGTAAAGTGGGGTGGGACACACTCTGACTGCCCCATGGGACTTAGTGTGAAGGTGGGAAGGGAAGGCAGGAGGGCTCATGCACCTGTAGCACGGAGTCGTGATCAAGTATGAGGTGCAGCTGAAGTGCAACTTGAAGTCCAGCTTCTCATGGGTAGAGCCCTCGTCGTTCTGTGGGAGCAGGGGTGCATGGTGAGTAAGGAGGAGAGGCTGGATGAGTAGGGTGCAGGAACTATGCCTGAGAGCTCTGGAGCAAGGAGAGTGGGGAGTAGGGGCCAGGCCTTGAGCTTGGAAGCAGGATTACTAGGGAAAGGGGCAGGGTCTTCGAGCTCAGATGCATCCAGGTAATCTGGGAGTGGTTCCCATGCAGGCCTTCACTTGCTCTCTGGACACCCAGCCCTGGAGTGGTGTGGGGCGAATGCAGGCCATTCCATTGCCTTAAGCCCCACATACCTTAGCAATAAATGACAGGGTTCCCTTGAGTTTCTGGGCCATGATGATACTCTGAATGGTGAACACAAACTGAGCTTCGTTGGAGATGCCTGGTGAGGGGGGAAGGGAGAGAGAGGCAGGCTGGCCTGAGAAGCTGCACGAAGCCAGCCCCCTGGAAGCAGGTGAGTGGCCATCCCTAGGACCGAAGGAAGGAGGTGTGATAAGAACAAGCTCAAGCCTGAGAGAATGCCTGGCCTCCACTGAGCCCTGGACATCAGTCATTGCTCACCTGGAGGCAGCTGGAAAGGCACGGGGACGCCATCATGGACAGAGGAGCCCTCTGGCCGGGCCAGTTTGGTGTTGAGTGAGTCCAGCACGTTGAGCTCCATGCTCTTCAGGAAGCTGCTGCTCTGGTTTTCCAATACAATGGACACGGTGACCTGGCTGTCCTTCTGTAGGCTGCCCTGAATGTCGTATGTCTGCAAAGCAAGGCTGGGCTGAGTGGTTGTGGTGGGAGCCCATAGGACCCATTCTGGGCCAGCACAGGAGCCCAAGAGAATGCAACACCCATTCCATAAGCTCAAAAGAGTGGGGAGGAATGCTTCCTAGTCCTCACTGAAAGCCTCATCTCCGTTCTGTCTGCAGTATTTAGCTATTCTGTCCTTTCTTCAAGAACAGCTTACCACTCCATCTGCCCCTGACCTCGCCCATGGTGAGCAGGCCTTGCTGTCACACATGTGATGTGGGGTTCTTTCCATGGAGAGGCTGCCAATGGGGGACACACAGTTGGAGCCACTCATGCTCCCCATGGTGCAGCCACCTCCCCCTCCCATACAAAGGGACCCCAAGCTATCCACCATCACCTTTGAAATGCCTGCATTACTCACCATTTTAACGTAGGAATTCTCAGCCAGGAGAGAGTAGCTGGACATGGGCTGGGAACAAAGGAAAACGATTCAGCTTTGGTTTAGCAGAGCCTTAGAGTGCCCTCACAAGACAAAGTCGGTGGGAGCTGCTAAATGCTCTGGGTTGAAATATTAGGACTGCCCCCAACACAAATTTATGCCCAGGGGATTCCGACACCAGCATGGTGAGAGATGAAATCCCCCGCCCCCCACTCTACCAATGTCCAGTCAAATCCTAGTGACCACCAGCCCACCACCTAAGATCCGACAGCCTGCCACAGCTGGCTCCTAAGAGGTAAGTAAAGTACCCCTCACCGGAAGAGGCTCATGGAGTGTGCCGTTCTCCAGGGGTTCTGCCACCCCATCATTTGCAGGAGGCTTCTTCTTGGATTTCTTCTTGTCTTTGAGTTTTTCCTCCTTTTCCTTCTTATGCTTCTTCTTCTTATGCTTGGATGGTTTCTGAAGCCAGAGCATAGGTCAGGGTCAACCCCAAACTTTTATGTCAATGCCCTCCCCTCATTTACCCTGGCTGAAGACACAGGGACCAAATGCACTCAGGTAAGGGTCAGATGTCAGGGTGTATGGGCCAAAACTCCCCAGGGTCCATGGAGAATGGATGCAGCTCAGTATAGCTGAGATAAGAACCTGGGAACTCACTGCTGGACAGTTGCTGATGTGGAGCGAAAACATACTGGGGAAAAGAGCAAGAATTCATTCAATGGCCCAGCAACATCCAACTCCTCAGAACACACCCAAGAATTGACAACCTATGTCCACACAGAAACCTGCCCACGTGTTCACAGCAGCAAGATTCACAACAGCCAAGAAGTGAAAACAATCCAAAAGCACTTCAGTAGACGAAAGGATAAGCACAAGTAGTCCATTCGCACTGGCACATTACTCAGCCATGAAAAAGCGTGAAGCACTGACAGAATGTGGATGGACTTTAAAAACAATGCTCAGTGAGAGGAACCAGACACAAGGTCACAGAGTGTGATCCCATTTATATCCAAAACAGGCAAATCAGAGAAAGGAAATAGACTGGTGGTTATCAGGCTGGGCGGGGGTCAGCTTTCCCAGGGTGGTGACTACTGATGAGGACAGGTTCTTTTTTTGGGAAGAGAGGATGATGAAATGTTCTGGAATTAGGAAGATGGTTGAACAAGTCTTAGAATGTACCACCAAACAGTAGTGAACTGTTCACTTTAAAGGGTGAGCTTTGTGGTATGAGTTACAACTCAATAAAGCTATCATGAAAACCAGAACCCCATAAACACAGCGACAGAAGACCACCATCAGGTCAATGGCCCCCACTGGAAGGATTTGGGCAATAGATAACCATCCTCCACCCCTGAACCTGGTCTCTCCCCCACCAGCCCTGAGTGTAGGTGCATGGCCCACCCCAATGAGAACGACCAGGACGGAATCCTCACCTTCTCAGAGTCTCGCTCTTCCTCCTCCTCTTCCTCCTCTTCATCTTGCTCCTGTCTCTTGGGTTCCTCACGCTCTTCCTCAGGAGCAGTGATGACTGTGCTCACTGTTGGCTCTTCCTATAGGGTATATGGTAGTGGAGGCTCAGGGGTAGAGGAGGGAGAGGGTAGCCAGAACCCAAAACAGGGTATCCTCTACCCCTGTGCCCTGGCCTATCCTTATACTGGGACACACCCTGGGTCCCCTCTGCCGGGGCGGCCTCCTCTTGCATGCCAGATGTTTTGTCAGCATGCAGGTGTGTGGCCAGAAAGAAGTGCATGCGGCTGACAGATGGAAGAGGAAGCCTGGTCTGAGACCAACTGACACTGACTGGGGTCACTGCATAAGACCCCAGAGCACTATCTACTTTTATAAAGAGACTGCTCCAAGCTGCTGCCAGACTCGGGGGGCACTGTGGATGGGGCTGGGCCAGTGGCGGGCTCTGTGTTGAGGGCCAATTGCCCAACCTCTGCCTCATTGCTACAGCCACTTACTTGGTAAGGCATGAAGCATGAAAGCTGCCCAAATTGGCTGGCCTGTGTGAGAGTCCATCATTGGGGCCTGGACAGCGAGGAAGGTCCCGATGGGTGATGGGGGGGAAGGGCTTATGTGGGCAGTACGCAGAGAGGGTGTCCTTGCAATCCTTAGAGAGGCAGCTCTGCCAAAGCCATGAAATGCACCCATCCAGCTGAGGACCTTGAAGGGTTAGCACAGTGCACTGGTCAGGGTCTTACCATGGATGCGGCTGGGGCAGCGGCAGGTGGTGGTGGTGTGGTGGACAGCCAGAAATCTAAGTCCTCGCTCTGAAACCACAGAAAGAAAGGCCTGTGGCCAAAGCAGCAGGACGGGCCCCTGGGTGGAACTTGCAAGGCAGCCCCTACCAGGTACAGGGCCATATAGATAAAATGCATGCAAACAAAAAATATCTGGATGTTCTGCTTAGGGAGGCTGACAATAGTTCATCTTCCCCTGATCACAACAGGCTGTGACAAGTCTCAGTGCCACCAATGGCTGGGGTGCCTTCCCTGGCTCCCATATGCTGCCCGCCTGCACCGGGAGGGAGGGAGGAAAGATAAGGAGATCCACAGCAGGCAGGCCTCACCTTCCGCTCCTTCTCTTTCCTTCTTTCCCGGTCTTT
The DNA here is from genome assembly GCA_011751065.1 of Lasiurus cinereus. Classification (NCBI taxonomy): domain Eukaryota; kingdom Metazoa; phylum Chordata; class Mammalia; order Chiroptera; family Vespertilionidae; genus Lasiurus; species Lasiurus cinereus. The sequence goes on along the minus strand of JAAGEH010000343.1, from coordinate 11,136,191 downwards.
CTCTTTGTGCTTCTTCTCTTTCTTCCTGGGTTTCTTGCTTTTCTTTTCTATGACAGGTATATCCTCTTTCTCAGGAGACTTGGAGGTCTCCGCATTTCTATGTTTCTGGACGGGCAGTTTCTCGCTGTCAGCTAAGGGCCTGGGGGTGGGGTGGGGGCAGGTCACAGGAAAAGCCAGGCTTGTCCTCCTGCACTTGATCCCTGCCACCAGGCATGCATGTGGTCTGTGACGAGGTCTGGAGGAGGATGAACCCTTTGCCACCCCTTCTGTCCACACACGTTGTATAAAAATGTAAAGGGTGGAGGGGGATGGCAAGGACAGAGAAACATCAGGAAAGCCTACACCTGAGTTCAACCCCACACTCACTTATCCAAGTCAATGTCCAGAGCTCTGTAGGGATCATTAGGATCTTTGTCATCCTCATCACTGGGCAGAGCATTCTAAGGGAGGAAAGAGATTTGGTATTGTTCACCCAGCCCATTAGATCCTGAGCTTGAGCCTATCAGGAGGTCCTCTCCACCACCTTTCCTGGAAACAAATGCCCAGGTCCACAGACATGAGAGTATCTGATTGGCCCAAAAGGTTGGAATGGGCCCCTACCTCCAGGCTACAGGAAACAGAGTGGAAGTGTAGGGTGGGGGAGGGAGAAGAGACACATACACACATGTCTACTCATAGCTTAACACTCCCTGGCCTTCAGTCTTGGGCATAGAAGAGAACTGGCTTCAGCCTTCCTGGGGCACAGAGACAGTGACAATGAGGAAGCACACTTGAGTGTAGCTCTCTGACCAGCTGGTTCACATGGAGGCAGGAAAAAGCCTGTGTCGGCTAAAAGGCTGACCTCGGGCATCTCCTCAGTGACGATGTCCACCTGCTGAGCCGGGGCAATGTCCTCGTCACTCTCTGTGTGCAGCGAGCTATGGCGTCGCGCCTTGCCCTTCTTCTCCTTCCTCTTTTTCTTCCGCCTGTCCTTCTCAAGCCGCTGCCGGTGCCGCCTCTCCTCCTCCAGCTTCACGTACTGCTCTGATGTGGGCAGCCCTATAGGCATGAACGTGGGCCTCAACTCCATCCAACTCCGGCCCCAGAAGAAGCACCCTGCACCCTGCCTGCACTAGAGGGTGATGGGACATGCAGGCAATGCCCCTCGAGCCACTAGACTCGGGTGGAAGCTTTCTGAATGACAGCTGGGAACTGGGCTCAGGGTCTCCTGCCATCAGGGAGTTCCCTGTCCCTATGCCATCTGCATTCCCTAAACTAGGCAGACACTTACCTGGTACCTTCAGGGGCACTGAGAGGTCAATCTGCACTACGGGTATGTGCTCCACGCCCGGTGCATCCTGGTAACGCTGCAGAGGCAAATGGCAAAACGTTATTGGGCAGGATGAACGGTGATACCTGAGGAGGGGTTCAGTGAGGGGGTGCTAGTGATGACGACATGGGGAAGCAAGGGGTCCTCCTGGGAGATTGTCTACAGCATGAACAAGTATAGATTGAGACACAAAACTTCCATTAACTTTCTCCCTTTGAATACCTTTTTTCCACGTTAGGCAGACAACATAGGTACCCTCTCGTACCGCAGGTGGGAAAGTCTGTGGGTTCCTTAGGAGGCCAAGCAGAGATCCAGCAAGCTCAAGAAGGAAAGTACCTGAGCCCACTACACAGAGCCACATCTCGTGCGCAGAGCCCAATGTGCCCTCCATTGGGAGTCCACTGGGTGAAGGGTACCAATGAAAGCAACCAGTGCCACTCCAGACCAATATGTAGAATGTTCTTGCCAAGCAGAACATCCCATGTGTAATCCCCACATGCTGAGAGGCGCCACCTTTGCAGCCTTTCTGTCTATTGGTCAGAGTAGCCTGAACCTGAGCACCATGTATGGGACTGCCTGTTTCCTAGGTCCCAGAGTCTGGAAACCTCAGTCCTGCCATGTCGATCTATAAAGACAGCCCATCACTGGCCTGCAGATGGTGGCTCCTATCTTCCTAAGAATGGACAGGGCCCCCGCAGGACTGGGTGTATGTCCCTGGAGAATGTTTCAGGCAAGCCTCACCTTTTGGGGGGACGGGGAACTTTTGATATAGAAGGGGTTGTTGGCCTGCTCCTGTTTCCGGGCTTCTCGACGCTGTGGGGACAAGATTCAAGGTCAGTAAACATGTGGAGCATGAGGGACAGTGAGTGGGCTATAGAAATTGGCATACTTTCTACAAAACTATGCCTGGTTCACAAAAGGCTGCAGCTTCACCCCTTTCTCTGGTCCCATGCTCGACATGGAGGAGGAAGCATAAGCCCTTATTCCTTTCCAGCTGTGAGCCACCTCTATGTTGCAGTTCCCAGGTAACTTAGGGGGCTAGGGTTCACCAGTACTTTCACTATGGGCCTTTGACTGACAAGGATACAAAGGTCAGCAGCGGGAAGTACCAGGTGTGGGGATAGGCAGCAGGTGGCAATAACCCCAGGAAGGGGGAACTACCATCTCCAAGTACAAGGATGAGATCTCAAGTGGGGAGACTCCCTCAATTCCAGGGCATAGCCAAGATGGGAGCCAGGTCACACTGCCCAAAGGCTTAGTGTGGGAGGCCCAGGACAGTTCATAATTGGTGGACTGGAGGGGTTCCTGAGGCGAGGGGTAGTGTCCATCATTTCAGAAAGAGAGGAGCCAGATATGGTGGGATGGGGAAACAGGGAAACACAGCATCTCTGTACTTTCTTGGGCTATTGTTATAAAACCCTGTACCTGGGAGGCTATGGAGCTGACAGAAGTGTGCTGAGTGCACCTATAGGGCTCTGGGCGCCAGGTCAGGCCCCCATGAGTCTCTCTAGGGTCAAAAAAGTTTCTCCTCACTGCAAAAAAACTCAACTCTGGCTTCAAGGGTTGACTCAGCACTCTGTAGAGCAGCGGTTCTCAACCTGTGGGTCGCGAACAGCTAGCAGGGTCTCCTAAGACCATCAGAAAACACAGATATTTACATTAAGATTCATAACAGTAGCAAATTACAGTTATGAAGTAGCGACAAAAATAATTTTATGGTTGGGGATCACCACAACATAAAAAACTGTATTAAAGGGTTGCGGCATTAGAAAGGTCGAGAACCACTGCTGTAGAGGATAGTGGGACACAGCCTAGATCCAGCAGGACCATGCGTGGCTGCCATGAGCTCGGGGTTCAGAGCCTGCTGAGCTGGCCAAATGCCCCAGAATCATGGCACTCACCCGGGCCAGCTCCTCCTCATCGGCCTTGGGTGGCTGCTGCTTGGCATGCCGTTGTTCCTCATCATGGAAGATAGCCTTGGGCATCTCATCCTCAGACTCACTATCTGAGAGCGGCTCGTTGATCCAGGCATCCAGGTCCAGGCTGCAAGGCACAGCGAGGTCACATAGCAGCTCCAGCCTGTGTGCCTGACCCTAGAGTACTTATGGCAGGGGTCACAAAGGATGAGGCAGAGTCCAAGGGACCCTGGAGCCTGTGGTACACCTCACAGCCCTCCCCATATTCTGGGGCACCCATTCTGGGGCTCACACCACCTCTGAGGTTTGTGGAAAAGAGTTGCCAGCAGACCCATTTCCTGGGAGTAGCACACCAAGGATGGAGACAGCAGGGCCCCACAAGAATTGGTGAACTCTGGTATGGCCTACGTGATGGGTATCCAGCCTATGGAAGCCTTGGGTACAGGAGGCCCTTTTCTCTTACTTAGACTCAGGTCCAGGCAGTGCTGCTCCCACCACCCCTCTTGGGGCCATAAAGCCTGCTCCCAACTCCATTTCCCCTTATGAGCCACATGGCTCACCCTTCAGGGACCGGAACTTTCTTCTGGGCCTTGGGAGCCACTGGGTTCAGCTCCCCAGCAAAGAGGGCGCTCACTTCTTCTGCCACTGGCACATCCTTGGCCTGAAGCTTCTGGATATGCTTGACCAGCTGCAAGATGCAGGATGCCTGTGGGGGCCATGGAGGAGCTATGGATGAGTCAAGCAGCACAGGGCTCTGAAAGCCATTTGACAATCACAGGGCATCACTTAGACCATGCAGGAACCCAGCCCGTGGAGGGGACACTCAGCTGCTTTGTCTGGAGCCCTGCTGAGAACACCTGTAAGGCTTCACAAGAAGTCTTTGGCTGTGGAGCAAACAGTCCTGGCTCCCAGCTCCTTCAGCAGAGGTAAGTGTGGAACAAAACCAGGCCCATAAGATGTGTAAAAGGGGCCATGCCCAGACCGCCAGCAGCACTGTGGAGCTCTAACTTAGGGTTCAAGAGTGCAATCCACTGAGCCTGAGTCTGCCAACCACACACCCTTAGATCAGATACTATTTGTCCACACATTCCCCACAACTCTCGATGGGCTCTACCTGTGTCCCCTCAGAGGTGCTGCCTACTAGCACGTACCCGCTCTTGGACCTCCAGGTCTGCACTCTGCACAAACTGGGGTAGCCGCTCCACCATGAGCTGTGTGAGCTCCTGGGCTGCCTCAGCATCTGAGTCCTGCTCCTTCTGCTGCAGGATGGACGCGTATAGCTTCACCACATTCTGCACATACACGGCTTGGATGTGGCCTGGCAAAGTGGTGACCTTGGGCTGCAGCATGGCCTCCAGGGTTTGCTGGGGCTCCTGCAAGTGCCTGATGGCAGGGAGAGGGTGAACAGAGAAGGGGGGTCATGCACTCTGCTAAAGGGGGGGCTACTCCCAACCCTACCCAGCATCAGGAGTTGTGGGAGGGGATTTAAGGGAAGAAACCATGGCAACAATGTGATAATCACAGAGTAGCTAAAAAGAAAAGAGTTAAGAGAAAAAAGGGAAGGACACCATTCACCAGCAAGAATGTGGTGATGGACAACCTGAAATGGATAAGGACAGGAAGAAAAACTGAGGGGAAAAAACCCATGCACATGAGGATGGTCACAAAGCTTACAGGGGACTTTTCCCTAATGAGAAAGCAGCAGTGATGCTGCCAGTGCAGAGGTGGAGTGCTCTGTGATGGGGAAACCAGGTTTGCAGACTAGGCTTTGGTGTGGCAGATGCCAGGGAGAGGACGAGTCTGCCGAACACATTCCCTCATTCTTTCTTCTCGTGAGCACAGGCCCCAGGAGCCCGTTGGCGCCCACTCACTCTGAGAACTCCCCACAGATCCAGGCAGCGGCGTAGAGCACCTCACAGATCCCATTGCGCTGGGTGCTACTGGCCACCAGATGAGTGCTGTCGAGCAGCACAGACATTTGTGACACGGCGAACTTTCGGATGGCCTTCACTCGGATGGCCACGTCTAGCATCTGTGCAGCAATGAGGTGGCCGTGGCGAGTGCCTTCCAGCCGGGTCAGCTCCACCAGGATGCTGATGTACCTGCAGAAGGAAGCCACTGAGACATGCTTTCTAGGAGGTTGGTCCCTGTGTCCCCTGGCTATAGATGTATGGGGACATACCATTCAAAGTTCGTGATGTGTTGGTAGTTGGACTGGCTACAGATGTCAATGATCTTTGTAAGCAGCTCATCCCGGTATGTTGTGCCCTCCGCCTTGTCCACATGGGTCATTAGCTTCTTGACTATCTCCATCAGGTTCTTCTTAGACACCTGGGGGGTGGGAGGTGGGGAGGGTGCTTGTGAGAGAGAGGTTGGGCAAGGGAACACAGAGAATGACAGAACCAACCCAGGAGGGGCACACACCATTCCATACAGGAGGTCAAGGGCCCGCAGCCGGATGGACTCGTCCTTGTCATCCAGACACTGCAGAACGAGGTCTTTGTGGGCCTGCACAGACTTGGGGTGCGTTCTCAGGATCTTGGACATGGCCAACAGCCCTAGGTATTTCACTGAGGAGACAGTGAGACACGGTTAAACCTTAACACTGCAAAAGGCTTCAGGGCTGACATAGGGAGAGGCCAAGTCTGCAGATGGCCTGCCATCTGGCCTTGACCACCTAGGTGCACTGAGAACATGTTTCACTGCTGGCCCCCTTTCACTGCACCCTCTAGAACATCCTTCAGGCCATATCCAGCCTGAAGCTTGTTCTGTAAATGAAGGTGAATTGGCACAAGGCCACCTGTTACTTAAATGTTGACGAAAGTCAGCTTTTAAGCTCCAAGAGCAGAGACTATGTAACTGCAAAATTGAAGACTTATTGGCTGTCCCTACCCTAAACAGATCTGACCTCAAAAAGAGCAGTCAATATGCCGGGGCCTTAGAAGCCCTGGCCACGGTAGTCAGGCACTAGGCGGTATCACTGGCTGGAATCTCTCAATAGAACACATTTACAACAAAAGAGTGCACACAAGACCAGCAGGGTTGCTACATGTCTGTCAGAAAGACATCAAGGATCTGTGAGCTGCCATATCTAAATAATAACAAGAAAGTCTCATGCACTCAGCAGGTATACACAGAGCTCTACAAAGAGAAGCAACTTACAGTTTTGGTCCGAGTCTTCTATTAATATCCTTAACTTCTGAACACAGAGCTGCAAACAGGGAGATGACACTGGTTACATCTCCTGAAGCAATGATGAATGCAGTGAACTCCAGCCTGCCCCACACCCCTATGAACCAGGGGGCCTCTGCACACCACGGCCTCCAAACTACGGAGCACCCAGTTGAGCTCAGGAAGACTGTTTGTAAGCACCACTGAGGACAGAGAGATAGTAGATACCCAATGTAGATGCATCTTACAGATGGACAGTGAGAGCACCCACAGAAACATGCAAGGACACCCTGGCACTATCCATGGGTGCTCACATGTGTAAAGACACAGGACAGCATAGCAATGCCTTCTGGGACAAGGATGAGATCCAGGGACCTACTTACATGTTACTTATGTAATAAAAATAAACTTGAACCCCCAAAATAATGGAGTGACCATCACAACGGTCCCCAGGTCACTGAGGGAGCCCATGGGACTCTGTGCTCCTGGGTGAACACAGCATTTACAGGGGTCACAAAGAAGATAGAGATCCAGGATGGGGGAGACCTGAGAACAGGGGACAAGATATAGACACAGATTCAGGTTTCTGCAAGGAGAGCCAGGAGCTACTAAAGAACTCAAAGCTGTACCAGGGCGTTGAAGAGGTATGGCCATTGGCTTGCTCCCTCCTAGGCATAGTCCAAGGTGCAGGGCACCAGGCATAAACGATGGGGACATACAAGGGTGGGCCAGCATCTGTCAGATCACAGGAGCAGGAGGTTTCCAGGGCAGGGACACTGAAGGGAGAAGAGGCCTAGACGATGGCAGAGCCTCAGGACCCTGTGGCATGTGTCTGGCCCGGGACATACCTGGATGCTGGCACTGTGATTAGGCATGCCGGAGGACAAGGAGATGAGAACTGAAACAGACAACCTTCAGTTAAGAGCCTGGCAGGCTGACATCCACTCAACATGTCCAGTATGTGTTTGAGGGGAGGGACCCAAACACACACTGGACATGTTGAGTGGGAAATACCATCACATTGAAAACTGCTTGGCCCAGCTGGTGTTTGTGCAGGAGAGGATTAACACAGCAGCCTGACTATTCTCTCTGGGAAGGCAGGCTTGCAAGTCTGACCAGGCTGGTTCTCAGAAACAGAGTCCAGGAACTGAAATGATGGGGTGGGGGACAAGAGAGGAGCAGTCCCTGTCCCTAAACTTCACAAACCCATGATTTATGTGGAGCACCTGCACTTATCCTGGAGTCTGGACCTCACACATTCTGGGCAGAGGCGCCTTTGTGTCTAGCCCAGTGAGAACCCTGGGTGTTGGGTCTCTGTAGTCAAGAGGAAATCAAAGCCCAGGATAGTTCCACAGAGCTTAGACCGCAGTCATGCCTGGTGCTCAGCACAATCACATGAGACCCTTGGCCTCTGCAATGTGCCAGCCCTGGACAACCTGACCAAGGCCATTTCCCCCCTCAGTAACCCCAATTGCTCCATCTTTTCTCCAGGCCCATCTCTGATC
>JAAGEH010000343.1:11089894-11128280 GCA_011751065.1 Lasiurus cinereus | reverse complement strand
CCCTGAGCCTCCAGCTCTCACTGCCCATCTGTAAGATGCCCAGCTATAGTGACACATGATTCAGACGTTGAACCAGGAGATAGCCAGCCAGCGCAGGAGTAACAACTTGAATTCCAACAGATACAGCGGGGAGAGAGACTGTAAGTCCTCAATGGTGTGAACACCTATCAGCAGCATTCTGCATGGCCCTGGGCCAAGTCCTGACCCTAACAAACGGCTTCTTAGAAGATCTTCTGAGAAGCAGCCATGATTGCATTGCACAAAGTCTGTGTTATGGATTCCTACACCTAAGTACCTACAGAGTGTGACTATAATGGATAGGACAAAAATAGCAGGACTGGACACTGGAGGCCGGTGAGGGCAGTGGACTCTGGTTGTGACACTTCCCATGGGGCTGGGAGTGGTTCAGAGATGGACTAAACATAGAGCACTGAGACCAGATGGGAATCAGGTGGAGAAGGTTGGGAATTTGCAATTCCGGGTGACCTTGTATATACTGGCAGGGGCTGGAGATGGCTCTCAGGGACCATTACCAGGATGGGCACTCTCTTGTCCCACCTGAGACCCCATGAGGTGGTAGTGGGGTAGGGCCTCCCACTAAGGACAGCCATCTGTTTCAGAACCAGGTAACTGTGGTTCTTACCTGCAATGACAGTGTTCACACATTCGTAGAGAAGGGACATGGCAGATGTGCTGGAGAAGGAACAAAGAGACGTGAGAACAGTGATGTGCTATTCTGAGAAACACAAGTAGACCCCAGTGCACTGCATCTGAAAAAATATGGTCTTGTCAGCAATGGGTCTGTGACAGCTAAAGTCAGAAAGTCACACTGGATATGGCTTCACCCTTTGGCCCAATCCCCCCACTCTCCCTGCTCCAAGGTGGGGTTAGGATGGGAGTTCTGACCCTTTTCCATGTTCCTGGCACCTGGTATCTCTGCCTGGTCAGTGAGACCCAGGGCTGCTCTCCCATCTCAGTCATTACAATGCTCTGAAGGACAAGAACATCCCATCCACTCACCACAGGCAACCTGCAACACTCCCTCCACAGGAGCCTATTCCCTTAACCTTCCAACTGTGCAACATTCATGAGGGAAAGTCAAATTCCCCACTTGCTTTGGCAGCAAAAAGATAATTCTACCAGTCAGAATACCACTGCTGATTCTACTGATGGGGCAGGCAGACATGGCCACACACAGGCAGGCAGATAGATCATAGAAGTCTGTAGCCCTAACATCCCCCGCCCCTGTCCAGGGTATCTAGAGAAATGTGAGCACAGCCCAGACCTACAACTAAGGTGGAGACCAAGTAGATCTACTCAGCTGATATTCTCACAAGTGATGCTCTCCAGCCTAATCACCCAAACACCAGAGTATGGAGACCGAATGTTCCATGAGCAGGGACATTTAGAGCCAATCCACATCCCCAGTCACATGACTAATGGCTCCTTGCTAATCTCTGAAAACCACAGCTATGATGTAAACTCCATGATTGGTTATTTATATAAAACCCCAAAAGTCCCACACCCAGACAACTATTGTATCTAAATATCTTGGAACACTTGATTAGTTTATGTACTAGTAGCCTAAAGCCCAGGGGATGTCTTGAGGCCTGGTCCTCATGGGGAGGAGCATGTGGCTATGATGAACATGGGGAAAAGGCATCCAGCACCAGCAGAGGGAGACACAAGCTATTGATTGCTGATAGGCCAAACAGGTTACTCAGGGCCAATCAGAAACAGAATCTGACATTGTCCTGCACTAGAGACTGGGAGTCGCAGCAGATCTACATAATACATAGACACAAACCCAAAAAGGCAGCCAGATGGGGAGACAAAAATCAACCCCCAAATGAAAGAGCATGGAAACCCTGACTACCACCGACTGGATCCATGTAAGATCAGAGGGCTCCTCATCAATAAGGGGGGCAGGGATCTTTAGCAGGCTGACCATTCAGTGTGCAGGGACCCTGCTTATTTATGCCTGGCATTGAGCCCATCCATCACTTGTGCGAACAGCTCAAACACAAACCCCTTGGTGTCTTCACCACTATCACTTCCCAGAGAAAATGATCTCATGGCTCCAGTTCCTCCTGCTGCCCACCACATCCACCTCACTGGGGGACCCTGCCATTTGGGCCCCACAATTCAACTGTAGGCATCTTAAGTGGCATGGCAGCTCTTAGAACATGATCTGACAACAGACAAACTTACAACACGGTCATTTAAGGCCTTCACCATGATTGCTGAAGTCCGCTATGACCAAGAGGCTGAGTGAGTACCTTCCTTCATTTTCCTTTGTGTTGTTTTAAAAATGGAATAAGGGAAAGCCAGCCCAGCCTGGTCCCAGGAGGGCCAGCAGGTACCGAGGCATAGTTTTTCATCTGCAGCAAAGTCCCAATGTGTGTGTTTGCTTTTACATCCCAAGACTTTCCTTGGGTTTACTCCTCCCACGTGTTGACAGTCTCCCAGGGAGCACAGGCTTGCCCACAGCAGGTGTGCCAAGGACAGGTATGGGTTTGTGTGGTATTGGGGACAGGCCCTTGAGGCTTACCTGTGGATCAGGTTGGTGAGAGGCTCAATCAGCTTCTTGCCCAACCGTGGCTCCAAGGGAGTCAGAGCACCAAACTAGGGATGAGAGGCCCAGGTCACAGGCAGCAAGAGCAGGATAGGCACGTTTGGAGTTCCACACGACCATGCTGACCAACTCCAACCCCCACCTCCTCCCAGCACTGAAAGCTCTCAGGACACCCCCATGGTCTTTCCACACACGAGAAGGAAAGTTGGGGACACTTACGAGTTTGATGATTTTAATGAGGACCCAATTGTTTGTCGAGGAGGTCATCAGCTTGAAGAATAGCGGGGCCAGGGAAAGGTAGTTTTTGGGATTGCGTCTGGCCAGCTCACAGATGACATTGACTGCCGCCGACTGAACCCCTGTGATATCAGAGGGGTTGAGCATATGTGAGGAGCAGATGGCCCCTTCCCAAGATCCAGATCCCCCTCCCAATGTGTCAGAATATAATGAAGGCCATCTGTACTGGCTTCGCAATCAAGGAAGGGCCAAAAAGAAACTGCAATCAAATATGACCCGGGCTGTAAATAGCTGGCATTTTTATCTCACACAGCTGGTGCACGAGCACGTCTACCCTGCATGCCCTGTTTGCTTTGTTTTCTGTACTCTATACAACCCTGTGCTGCAAAAGCTTGTGTTGTGGAGACTTAACCAGTTGGCTATCCACATTGCATACACAAGTTCTAATAAACTCATGTCTTTCTCAGCCAGTCCTCCAGCTTATTTCTTCAGAACCGGCAAACAATACGTTGAGGCCTTTTTGGATCTTGGCACTTTACATATCAGAGGTCCTCATCACTACGGGATGGGGTCCTCAGCAGGCTGGCCATTCTGTGTGCAGGGTTCCTGCTTATGCCTGGAACTGCACCCATCATCTGTAGGCAATGCTCAAAACCCCAAACCCTTGGGGCTCTGACCACCATTGCTCCCCAGAGGAAAGGACCTAAGGCTGTGAGGTGGGTCCCCGTAGGATCAAAGTAATCCCTGGAACAAGATGCACACCATACAAAGTGACTGTACTCCCCTCCACCTGATGGCAACCACTCACCCCTAGCCCACCAAGTCTGCTGCTTTGGCTGCTATTCTCCAGCCAGAACTTTCTACACCTATAATTTTCTGTGTTGCACAGCAGATTCCCCGAGAAGCATCGGTACTCACAGTGGATTTAGAGAAGCTAGTTTGTACCTGCTCAGCCCAGACACAGGAGTGAGAAAGTGATGGGAGGAATGAGGGCTGGAATAAGCCCCATGGTGTAGGATGGGAGTCGAGGCATTGTAATAAACGCATGACTATTAATATGCAGACAGACAAACAGGCCCCTGCCCAGGGTGTTGGTGTCTGCTGAGGGTCTAGGAGATTGATTCCCCAGCAGCATGAGCACAATGAGTGCCCTAACCTCTGTTTCTAACTTCCACACCAATAAATGGGATTAGGGCTGCTTGGAGACATGGTGGATTTCCAGGGCCTCTTGTGCCAGAAAGTAAAGAGGTGCAGGGGAGGATGGGACCTAGTGTCCTCAACTCTTTTCTCACAACACCCTCCACCAGGTTCTAGATACTGGAAAAACGTCACAACCCAGTACAATCCTCATCTTATCTCAAGTCAACAAACCAGGGTCAGGGTCCTCCAGCTTCTCTTTCAGGCGGGGGAAGGCAGGGCGCAGAGACTCAGGGTACTTCAGGAACACTTTGTACATGATCAGCACAGCCTTCTTCCGGATATACGGCTTGGTGTGTGACATCTGTGGGAGCAGAGGACCATCAGGCTTCTCTCAGCACTACATCCTGTACACCTGGACTGCTCACCTTCCATAATGCGCTGCTCACTTTCCACACCTCCTACCCATGACTTATCTCCCCACTCCTGCCCTGCTCACCTGTTGTGCACATCTCTGTGCTCACCTCCCACATCCACTACTCATGTCTCATCTTTCCACACCTGCATGTTCACCTCTCACACTGCCTTGCTCATGTCTTATACCTGCCCGTGCCTCACCTTTATGTTCCAAAGGAAAACCCTCTCTCTAGTTTCCAACCTTCAAGCCCCACCAAGCTCAGGTATCACACAATAGTGTGTTGGATGGGATGAAAACCTGTCTCCCTGTGTCTATGACCCTAGGCTTGACCTCCAGAGGCCAAGACACTCTCCATGGACTCACTGAGGAGCTGGTGGGGAGATGGGGGCAGAGAAGGTGAAAAGAAGTTCACACTGGAAAGAGAGCCTGCCCATCAATATTGGCCTCAGGTTATCCAGGCTGCCAAGACCTGTCCCTAGACCAGGATGGTGAGGAATGTTTCCAGATTCCCTTCACCTGGGCCTAAGTCTGCTCTATGCCTCCACATTCCATAGCCCTGGAGCTCTGTCCTCCTGAGACTATGTTCCTGCCATGAAGGCCTCTTGGCCAGGTGGGCAAATTCATCACCTGTCAAGGGCCCAGGGAGCCACCCCTAAGAAAGCTGTCCCAGACCCCCATGACCTGTCACCAACGTGTACCATATGCAACTGACTAACACCCTCTGTGGGATCATAATACTGTCACCTAGTCTGAGTCATTACACTTTCTAAAAGCACCAAATAGTCAATATTTTTGGCTTGATGGGCCAAAGATTTCTGTCTAACTACTTGGTTCTGCCTTTGAGCTCTGAACCCACTATAGATACCGAGTAAATGAATGGCAGGGTCACGTACAGATATAAGAATTTACAACAGATGGCTGTGGTGTGCTGGCCCCTGATCTAGAAGCTGACTGCACTGACAGTCCTTGAGGTCATGAGCTGAGGCCTGCCCACCAGCAAGCACAGCAAGCAGGCTGGCTGTGTTAAGGCCAGAATTACCTTTTGATCATGTGGCAATAACATGATCAAAAGTATGTGTCACACACACACACACACACACACACACACACGGAGTTGGTGAACTAGTGCATAGTTAGTGTCTCTGAGGGTCATGATTTCTAGGAGGCCATCCATATTTAGAATGAACTTCCAGACACCCCAGAGAACAGAACTTGTTGGGGTTATGCCTTTCAGATCAAATAAACTGTGAGAAGTCAAACTGTAAACACACAGAAACAAATGGTCTTAGGAGTGGAGAAGGAAGATAACCCTGACCACACTGCTTGTTGACACAACCGATACCATCACCTATACCTCAATAAGAGAGTAACTGTAAGGTCACACACCTGATCTCAAGAGTGAAGACCCTCAGCTAGACACACCTGCCAGTGACACACCCCTTCCCCAAGCAGAAGTATTTCAAAGGAGGTGAAGAATTCCAGAATGATAGTGACCACCAGATGATGAAGACGAGAACAGTGACTCGGTTTCCCCCTCTCATTCCAGGGATCCAAACCTATTTCCATATGCCTGAGTGTTCTTAATGTGACAATTTAGCCTCAGTTTTCCAGGCATCCATGCATTTCAAATTGCACACTCACAAACTCACCAGTGTCATGATGTCGTTGGCCAAGTCTCTGGCAAGATCTGGGGTAACAAAACAGGACAGTCCAGTCAGTGCAACACCAGTGTCGTACTGGCTGGGGCTGCTCAGGTCCTGGAAAGAAAGGACGAAGGGTTAGGAGCAGGCGTCAATCATGCATCATCCAGGTCCCCACTGTGCCCCCACCTTCTCAAGGAGTAACACAGAGCAGCCAGTTCCTCTCATTGAGAGAAGACCTGGGATAGGTATAAGAAGAGGGTTGCATCTCACTCCTGGCTCAGCCCCATGTCCCAGGGATGTGACTAGGGCTGAGCTCCCTGCCTATGAACCCAGGGCAGAGGAGATGGTGTGGCCAGGCAGTCCCACCCATCTACTGGGAGCCGCTCTACCTTTAATAGCCAGGAATCATTCCTTTGGGCCCCTCCCCAAAGCAGAAAGTTAGACCTATGTCTCATCCTTGTGGTGAACAGGAAAACCAGCCACAAAGAAGAACACATACCTAACCCCATGACCCTACAATGTCACTCACCTGCCGCCCTCAATCTCTAGTTCTAAGACCAACCGCAGAAGTACCTCATGTTAACATTAGGAAAGTATTCTTTTTACATCATAAACTTGTTTTTGTAGAGACATTTTCTAAGGAACCTCTCAAAACATTTTATACGTGCATATGTGGTAAAAAACAAAACAATACTGATGCATGTTAAGAGTTAAGCTTCTAGACTATGCTAATAATATAAAAATTACTGGTTTTTAAAATCCACTCCAATCAACGCTGATGAGATAAAAACACAATAGAACTCACAGTACAGAACTCGGTCCCTGACTGGCAGACTTTCCATCTTAGAGTGACTCACAAAGGGCCAAGCAGAGAGTGGACACTATGGAGAAATGCCATGAGGCTTCTCAAAAATGGAGGATTGGGAAGAGGACACTGGTGGACAGGTCTGTGGCAGCTGTGCTCAAAAGCCTCAGGTTCGTTTAAAATGGCATGCAGTCGAAACCGGTTTGGCTCAGTGGATAGACCGTCTGCCTGTGCACTGAAAGGTCCCGGGTTCGATTCCGGTCAAGGGAATGTACCTTGGTTGCGGGTACATTTCCAATGGGGGGCGTGCAGGAGGCAGTTGATCAATGTCTCTCTCATTGATGTTTCTAACTCTCTATCCATCTCCCTCTCTGTATGAAAGCAATAAAATATATTTTTTAAAAATTAAAAAATAAAATGGCATGCACAGGGACTGCCAACATTGGGGATGTGAATGGAGAGGAATGGCAGTGGCAGACAGGGCTGGAGCTGCATAAAGAGAGGACCCTGAGGCTGAGATGACAACAGGCAGAGGGGGCAGTGGTGGTGATTAAAGTCACCAGCCCAGATGTTACTATATCATCTGCTTTATTACGAGGACATTCTCAGGCTTGGGCCATCTCTCCAACAGAGCAGATCTAGGTGACCTGTCTCTAACAGGTCACATCTTAATGTGAATCGGTGACTATCTCTATCTAAATCAAGGTGGTAAGGTTGTGCAGAGTGGGCCAGCAGGAAAACCAAAACTGGGCCTCAGCAGGTGGACTGGTATTGGGTACCCAGAGCCTCTCCACCCTCTTGCAACCCTCCCATTTACTGTCCCAATATCCTACACCTGAAGTGCTTCTATAGTCCTTCCCCTCCTCCTCTCCAAGGCCACTACCAGTTAAGCTTGCCCCTCATCACTCCATGGCATCTGATACCCAGCACTGCTGCACAATCTGGCCCACAGCCACGCATCTCCCCCCACACTCCAAGCCCTCAAGAACTGCATGCGGAGCAGTTAAGATCTCAGACCACATCTTATCCATGCCAACACCAGTACCTAGCTAGTGCCAGCAGAGCCAACTTGCCTGCTCACAGTGTTCACCCAAGAGTCCATCCCTAGGTCACCATGTGGGATGACCAGAGCTCATGGCTTAGACCAGAATCACTGAGAGCCTGGGGCTACTGCCTCCAATGTGTGGTTTGGGGCCAGGAAAGGATGACACCCCCCTCTGACCACAGGAAACAAAGGATGTTCAAAGTACTGGGACCACGGAGGACATTTTTTTCAGTCAATGGCCTTCAAAGCCCATTTCAAAACAAACTTACACACAACTGAAATATAAACATAGTATGACTCAAAGGACATAGTGGGAAACCAGCATACTGGGAAGGGCATGCAATCTCAACAAAGGTGCTCCTGCAAGAGGGACAGGACTGGAGAGAAGAGTGACCATGAAAGAGCCCTCCAACGGCAAAAAATAAAAAGAGGGCAGCAAGCTTCCATTTCTCCCTCTTGCCCAGGCAAAAAGGCAGACCTGCTCTGCCATTTGTGGGTGTATCTTGGGAATGACGTGACCAAGGGCAGAAGACTCAGCTCGATAAGAGAACTGTGACTGTGAGATCTCACTGACCTTAGTGTTTTGTGTTCACATGTAAATGACAGAAAAACCAGAGTTGGAGAACAGATGTTCATGTAGGGGACCCAAAGGAACCCAGCCACAGAGTCAAGGAAACCATGGGATCTACAGGAAGGGCAGCCCACCTTGCGAATTTGGTTTGTAGTCAGCATGATGACATCAGTCCCTTCATGAAAGCACTGGGAAGCAGCAAGGTAGCCAATGCGCTATTGAATTGAACAAAAGAAAACATCAGAGGTGAGATAAGGGGACTGTGCAGTATTCCTAGAGGCTCCCAGCCCTTTGCCTGATCCTGGCACCAAGCAGTCCTCGGCCAGGGTGGGTAACAGGTGGGTAGGCACAGTGAAGTCATTCAAAAACCAAGCTGAGAGTCTTTAAAATCCAGAGGAAGCATATGGTCTTTGAAATACAATGCTCTTTTAAGGTTTGCCAAACCATGGAGTCCTATTACTAATGCTACCTTTTCACTTGTCAGCCAGGAATTGCTTTTATAATCTCATGCAGTAAGTCATCCTAAGCACTAGTTTTCATGGGATTCAAATCTCTCAGATAGGCTGATGTAGCTACCTTGTCACACTCACACAGGTATATGATGCTTTAAGACACATGCAGAGCACCACCACAATTTTGGCAAGTGTAGCATTTCATTTCAAGAGAAGCCAGCAGGTAGGACAACCATGTCCTTTAGGGGGAACCTGGGCTTGATCACAGCAAAGACTCACAGGCAGTTTCTTAGGGCCCCATGGCTGGAAACACTGCCTGGTTGGTGTGCATTGTCATTGAAAACTGAGCCAACCCAGGAAAATTCCAGAATACCCACAAATATGCCAGGATGTGAAAAATAGTTTTTCAGAATATGTACTAATACAGGAGACATGTTTATGTTACAACTAGAGGCCTGGTGCAGATTCTTGCACGGGTGGGGGTCCTTCATCATGGCCTGAGGAGATCGGGCTGAAACTGGCATCCTACATCTCCCAAGGGATATAGTAGTGAGAGAGGCAGCAGGTGGCTGGGGAGGAGCCACTCCCACTCATCTTGGCCCCATTCATCCTGATCAGCTGAGCGTCTGCCCTCCCCCACCTCCCACATCTCCTGGTCTGCCACACCTAGCTATGGAGAAGTGGGTCCCTGGGGCAGAGCTCTCATGGCCTCACTAGGGATGCAGACTGAGGCTCGGAGAAGTGGGTGAGTGCCCAAGAGGGGCCTGGGGCAGACTGGGGAGTTTTGAGAGGAAGGGAGAGGGAGAGAGAGATAAACATCAATGATGAGGAAGATTCAATGCTGCACGTTGTCCTGCAAGTTCTGGGGTGGCTCCAGTCTGATAGGAGGAGGCGGGTGCTAGGGATGGAGTTCATGGTCTCTTTTTTCCATCCCTCCTTCCCTCATTCCTGGAAGGATGCAGCCAGAGGGGTTGATAAGAGTTGGGGGACGCTGCACTTCTGGGACAGCAGAATTTGGGCTGATGGCCCGGTCTCCCAATGCAAACTGCAGCTCAGCCCCACCTGCTTGAGATCTTTCACAGACTCAATTGCCTGTTTCCTTTTGCATCTGCCTAAGTTGACTGTGCCCCGATAGTCAGTGCATGTTATAGCGACCAATCACTTAGGCTTTTATATATATAGATAGTGTCCCAAATTACTCACAGGTAGTATCCCTCAGAAAATGACTGCGAGCATGGACGAGATGAGTGATGGCCTCTGGATGATATAATCAGTGCTTGTTTTCTTGAAGAGTAATGAACTCATTTTAATTTGTATTTAAAAATATATAACCAGCCTGGTTGGCATGGCTCAGTAGTTTAGCATCAACCTATGAACCAGGAGGACATGATTCGATTCCCAGTCAGGGCACTGACAGGGCTGCAGGCTTAATCCTCAGTAGGATGTATGCAGGAGGCAGCCCATCATTGAATCTCCCTCATCATTGATGTTTATCTCTCTCTCCCTCTCCCTTCCTCTCTAAATCAATAAAAATATTAATATATGTGTGTGTGTGTGTGTGTGTGGTTAATCCTATAAACCCATAATTTCACTTAAATTGAAAGAAATGTATTATGTAAATAGCATTAATAATTTGACAAAATCTGGAAGTGTGACATTTGAATGGCTAGTTTGACTGAAAGAGGTAATTATTTTTTTGTTTTTTTCACAGTGCAACCTCTGTCCATAGGATGGACCTCAGGAATGCCCAAGGGACTTCCCCTTCTCCCCCAGGGACCTGCTTTGCCAAAGTCTCCATCACCACAGGGTTCAGGCTCCAAAGCAAGCTCACCTTGAATGTGAACTTGGAGGCACTCATCACTTCTATGATGTTGAAAGCAGCCCAGCTGATGTCGTATCCCAACATTTGCAACTGTTGGGAGAGAAACAGTGACTCACAAGCCTAAACCCTAACATCCAGTATCCCAGCTCTCAGAAGGATACATTGCCACTCGCACTCTGAACACGCAGGCTTACGCAACACACACCTTGGGTATTTCATTTTTCCTGACCAGTTAAATCTTCATATTAAAGACTACAGGGATGGAGTAGTAACAAACACTATAGTATGTAGCTGAAATCCTAGCATCCTGTGCATTGGTTAAAAGTCTCTACAATGATATTCATGAAACCCACATGTTAAAAGTCTCTACAATGATATTCATGAAACCAAGAAAGAGGTGGGGGGGTCGGGGGGTGCATAGCCTAGGCTCCCACACCAACCAGGGACCATAGCCAGATCAGGGACATTGCAGAAAACCCACCCAGGATGGTCCAGAGCTCCACCCACCAGGCTCCTCAGCACGGCCTGAAGGGGAGCGAGGCTAGATGGGTCCGGGGCTCCACCATGCTCTGTGCACCTAATAATCATTGCTCACCTCTCCCTTGACTCTTAAAAATTAGCCCTGTATGCTGGAGGCCAGTGCCTGGAACTGATGGCATCAATCAATGTTTGGCAGGTGGCCAAGTGATGGACCAATGGTGGGATGGATGGACAGACAGAAAAATGGATGGTGGACAGAGAGATGGAGGGATAGATGGCTTGATGTTGGAGTTGATAACAGCACCAGAGGTGCAGGACAAGGGCACTGTGCAGAAGCGCCGCCTGAGCACTCACATACGTCAGCTTGCAGACGGCGTTTGCTTTGACTGCGATGTTGTCCTGCTTCAGCTCTTGCTTGATTTCATCAATGCACTGAGAGATATACTTTGCCTAAAAAGAAAAAATTTTGAGAAATTATGAGTGCCTGGCTAAAATAGTTACAAATAATTTCAGAAAGAAGCCACACCCAAAACAAAAACCACAGAGCATTCAATTTATGTGAAAAGCCACATAGTATTTCATTTATGTGAAAGGTCCACAGCAGGCAAATCCAGAGAGACAGGTCCTAAAACTGGTTTTGTGATAGTGGTACCACTGTGATATACTAAAAACCACTGAATTTTAAAAAGCCATTTCATTTTTTTAAATTTTTTTTTTTAATCTTCATTGGAGGACATGCTAATAAGGGAGGGAGAGAGGGATAGGAAGAGAAGAAAGAGAAACATCAATCAGAGGTCAAAACCACAACCCAGGCATATATCTTGACCAGGATTGAACTGCAACTTTTCGGTGCACAGGATGACACTCAACCTACTGAGCCACTCTGGCTGGGCTTTTTAAATTCTTAAAAAATTTACTGATTTTAGACAGAGAGAGGAAGGGAGAAGGCGGGGGGGGGGGGGAGAGACACACAGGGAGGAAGAAGGGAAAAAAGAAACATTGACTTGTTCTACTTATATATTAATTCATTGGTTGCTTTTTGTATGTGCCCTGACTGGAGACCTGTAACCTTGAAGTATGAGGATGATGCTTTAACCAACTGAGCTACATTGCCAGGACCTAAAAACAACATTTCATTTGATAGAATGCCTATGATTCCTTCACCATCCTCCTTCTGAGAGCAGGGAGTGCCAGGGGAGTGCCAATGGAACAAGAGTGGTTGGTGAGGGGGAGGATGGCCAGACCCTGCAGCTGCCCAGAACAGTGTTAAGATGCACAAAGCACAGTAGGCCAGATTGTGACCAGCATGGAGGTACAGATAAGGAGCCAGGCTGGGGGAAGATTGGCTGTAAGAAGATCTTCTTTCCCTTATGAACCTAGAAATCCAGTTGCTCCCAAGGAACTGGGCATCAACCACACTAAGCCAGCTCCTCTTCACCAAGCTCTCCAGTCCCCTCTGTGCATGTCACGTCAGGACAGCCTCTCCTAAAACAGCACAAGCTTGACTAAGCATCTCTGTCTGTGGCTTCCTTGCCTCTCTCTGAGCATGATGTCAGGATCATCCAAGCTGCAGCAAGCATCAGTGCTTCATTCCAGTTCTACCATGTGCATGTGGGTAACACTGTTTCTATACATTCCCCCGTGGACACTTGGATTTTTCTCACTTTTTGCCTCTTGTGAATAGTGCTATTATGGTCATTTGTATACAGGTGTTAGTATACACGTATGTTTTCAGTTCTTTTGGGTTTCCTTGCTAACTCAGAACATCTCCTAAAACACCATTCAAAAAGGTTAGACCTGGCCCTAGCTGGTTTGGCTCAGTGGATAGAGGGATAGAGCGTTGGCCTGCAGACCAAAGGGTCCCAGGTTCAATTGCAGTCAAGGGCACATACCTTAGTTGCAGGTTCCTCCCCAGCCCCAGCCCTGGTCAGGGCTCATGCAAGAGACAACCAATCGATGTGCTTCTCTCAAATCAATGTTTCTGTCTTTCCCTCTCCTCTACTCTCTCTAAAAATCAATGGAAAAATACCCTTAGCTGAGAATTAATAAAAAATAAAAACACACACAAAAGTTAGACCTGAAACAATATCAATCCACAAGGTCCAGAGCAACTGATGTACCCACTGGAAGTGGCATGGCACAGCCTCCTATCACCCCAGGAGATACGCCATGGCAGCCCCAAACAGAACTGACACCTGCTGCCAAGCAAGGAGCAGTCACCATGGGTCAGAATGCGTGTGTCCAGCACACCATGAAGTCTGAGGATCCCCCCGTCAGCAACAATAGCTTGTCCAGCTAACAGCAGGATTTCATGTCCCCCTGCTACACCACCTAGAGAGCCTGCCTCCCAGAGACAGGGCAGAAGCACACAAAGCAATAGCAGACAGTGGGCTCCTGCTCCATATGCCCCACATGTTACCACGCATGCTCCAGGCTCAGTTCTTCGAGGGTAGCCCTAGGGGCATCCGTCATTCACATGCCACCCTGGACCACACTCAGCAGTCTCACAGGGCAAAGAACTACTCAACTCAAGTGCCCTCAGCCACAGAATATTTTATGAATATTTTATGATCAAGAGTTGGTACAATGGAACAACTGTCACCATATCCTTCCAATGGGCTTCAGATTACTAAATCCTGCTCAGGGGATCTCAGTTCCCTGTCCCTCCACACAAATGACTCCTTCCTGCCCCTGGATCAGGATTATTAATGATTTAAAAGGGAAAGAATAAAACAGCAATCATAAGTGTTGGAGAAATCAACCACACACAGTGGACGGGGAGTGAATAGTGCAGACATTAATAGAAAACAATGTAGCTCCTCAAAAAGGTGAGGACAGCCGAGGCTGGTTTGGCTCAGTGGATAGAGTGTCGGCCTGCAGACTAAAGGGTCCCAGGTTCGATTCCAGTCAGGGGCATGTGCCTTGGTTATGGGCACATCCCCAGTGGGGGGTGTGCAGGAGGCAGCTGACTGATGTTTCTAACTCTCTATCCCTCTCCCTTCCTCTCTGTAAAAAAAAATCAGTAAAATATATTTTAAAAAAAGGGGGGGGTGAGCACAGTGCCCACTCTCAGGTAAACCCCCAAGAACATTGAAACAGGTGCTCAAACATACACTGGCACCTGAATAAATAACCTGTGACAGCCCCAAAGCAGAAACAACCCAAATATTCACTGGCTGACAATACACAATGTGGTTCACCTGCCTATGGCAGCTTTCAGGAGGGCTGGGCAGGATCCACTTCCGGTAGTGTCTGAGCAGTTCCCACCAGACTAAGGCCCTTACAAATAGTATTTACAACAATTATCCAGACACACTATAGTACAAGCAAAAGCACTGCAGAATGTCCTGTTCTTCATAGCTTTTATATTTTTCTTTTTTAGCATACTTTTTATTGATTTCAGAGAGGAAAGGAGAGGTAGAAAGAGAGAGAAACATCAATGAAGAGAGTCAGTAATTAGCTGCCTCCTGCAAATCTGTACACTGGGGATCAAACCCACAACCCAGGCAACGTGCTCCAACCAGGGATCGAACTGTGACCTCCTGGCTCATAGGCCAATGCTCAACCACTGAGCCACAGCAGTGGAACCGTAGCTTTTACCTTGAGTGCCAAGCAGAGAAGCTAAGATCCAGGGGAAAGACTTGTGTCCAACTGGCTTCAAGAACCAGAGCAGTGTTTGCAGTGAATATGGCCACTGCAAAGTGAAGAGGGAAATCCCAGAGGAGAGAGAGATGGGGTAGTTCCCACATTATGAATATAAAATCCACACAAATCTCTGGCTAACGCCACAACTATGCACTCATGGGCACATTTCACACAACCCAGCCAAAGCTAGAAAGACCATGTGCCCCTGTAAGAGTGGCAGAGTTATAGTTTTAGCCCAGGCCCACTAAACAAACCCTTCTCCCCATAGAATGAATAATCCTCAGAGAATACAACAGAATCCAGTCTCTACAATGTCCAGAATACAACCCAAAATTATTCAAAATAAGAAACAGGAAAACTCAACAAGAACCAATGAAGACTGGCCCTGAGAAAACCAGGATAATGAAATTCACACACAGGTTTCAGTTCAGCAACAGTAACAATGCTCTCATGAAACAAAAAGAAAATGCACTAACAATAAATAAAAAGAGTAAATCTCAGCAGAGGAAGTGACAGAAAATAACCAAATGGGTGGACATTTGAACCTGATGTAGCTCTGTTGTTCAGGAACCTACCACATGGGCACACATGGCCAGGATGCTCCTAAATCTCCTTCAGACGCCAGTCTTTATCCCAGAACCCTAGGGCCAAGACCCTCCACATCAGCCATGGACCAGCACCCCTAGAAAGGCAAGCCTGAAGCCCCAAGGAGTTGCATAAGACCACTGCCCTACACCCCCACACGTTGGCAGGGCACCTCCTTAGGCACTTCCTTCCTTTGAGCTGGTCACCAGAGACATCTGGTTGATTCTGAACGAGATTCAAAATCTTTAGAAGAGCATATAGCTAATGTTAAAGAAGAACCCCCTCAGCCCCTAGGCAAGAGAAATTTGTGTTAATACATGGTGTGGACTTCAATTGGCAAGCCCAGGCCCTTTTGGTCTTACAAGAGGCAACAGAAGCACTTCTAATACATCTCTTTGAGGATGTCTAACTCCTCTCTCTACATGATGGCCATTTTACTCTCTTCCCAAAGGATATGCAGCTGGCCAGGAGGATCTGAGGCTTCAGGAAGGGCTCAGTTAAGCTGCCATCTGCCCTTGGATGATACCAGGGATTGTGTGGAGCCAGGATCAGATCCATGAAGCCCGAGGTGTTGTGTGGACTTGCTCTAAGTAGAGTGTGCATGTTGCTTTTGTAAAATTTTTTTTTTTTTTAAGGAGCAGACTGCAATGGCTTTCCTCTGCAACAGAGGTTAATGTATAAGAAAATTAACACAGCTTCTAGCTGGTTTGGCTCAGTGAATAGAGCATCAGCCTGTGGACTGAAGGGTCCCAGGTTCAATTCCAGTCAAGGGCACATGCCTGGGGTGCAGGCTCGATCCCCAGTAAGGGGCATGCAAGATGCAGCTAGTCAATGATTCTCATCAATGTCCTTTCCTCTCCAAAATCAATTAAAAAAACTCTCTATATAAAAGCCTAATATGCAAATTGTCCCCTCAGAAGTTCAATCACTCACTATGATGTGTACTGACCACCAAGGGGCAGCACGGAACAAAGGAAGGCTCCGATCAGTCCTGATCACTGGCCAGGCCTAGAGACCCAACCTGTGCAAAAATTGTGTGCACTGGGCCTCTAGGTGTGTGTGTGTATACACACACACATACACACACACTAGGGGCCTGGTAATTCATGCATGGGGCTTGGGGGATCCTGGGATCAGGCCTAAACCAGCAGTCGGACATCCTTCTCACAATCCAGGACTGCTGGCTCCTAACTGTTCACCTGCCTGCCTGCTTGATCACCCCTAACTGCTCCGTCTGCTGGCCTGGTGGCTCCCCAACAGTCCCACCCCTACCACCAGCCAGATCACTTCAACTGCCCCCCCTCAGCCAGCCTGCTTGACCCCAACTGTCCTCTCTGCTGGCCTGGTCACCCCACGCAGACTGCTGTTCAATCATTTGGTTGTCCCTCACTAACCTCTCTGCCGGCCTGGTCACCCCATGCAGCCTACTGTTCAGTAGTTTGGTCATCCCTCACTAACCCCCCTGTAGGTCTTATCATTCCACATAGCCTGCTGTTCAGTTGTTACTGTGACAGCATCCCGACAATTTGCATATTCCTCTATTTTATATATATAAACACACACACACACACACACACACACACACACACACACACACCGAATGGCCCTATCATTATGATCTCTGAACGCAAAAATAACCTGGCCACTCAGTGTATATATGTATGTGTGTGTGTGTGTGTGTGTGTGTGTGTACATACACACACATTAGAGGTCCAGTGCATCAATTCGTGCATGGGTGGGGTCCAGCCAGCCTGGCCAGAGGGAGGAGACATGGGCAGTAGGCCGGTCTGCATGCTGGTCGAGGGGACAATTTGCATATTAGCCTTTTGTTATATAGAATATACACTGAGTGGCCAGATTATTATGCGTTCACAGATCATAATTATCTGACCACTCAGTGTATACTAGAAGCCCAACGCACAAAGATTGGTGCCACAATGGGCCTTCCTTTCCCTGGCTGCTGGCACCACCTTTGCTCTGGCCAGAGCTGCCTTTCCGCTTTCCCATGCTGCCCAGAGGCCCTTAGCGGCCAGGGGTAATGTGGAATGCCTGTGTCCCACCCCACCCCCAACCACCTGCGTATGTAAATTAACCTGCCATCTTTGGTGGGTTAATTTGCACACTTACTCCTGACTGGCTGGTGGGCATCACGAAGGTATGGTCAATTAGCATGTTACTCTTATTAGATAGATGATCAACACGGTTCCAGAGGCCTGAGAATTTTCAGATAAGAGATTTCCCAAGGTTGACTTCAGCTTGTAAATTATTTATGACTTCTCAGTGGTTTTGAAAACACCAGATTTGCTGATATTTGCTTATTATTTTAAATTTTCCCATAACATTTCTTACCATATATGTATTTACTTCTACTTAACATATAACGAGGAAAAAACAAGAGAAGAGCACTCCAGTCAGCTGCATGGAAGAACCTGGCATATCTAGCATACAAATCTCTGTCCTTCAGATGAACTCCATTTCGGTAGTGGCAACAACAAGCACCTATATGGACTGAGCCTATCAACAAATTACAGTGGTACCTCGAGATACGAGTGCCCTAACATATGACATTTTGAGATACGAGCCGTCAAGCGAGCGATTTTTGCTTTGAAATATGAGCAACATTTGATACACGACTAATCGCGAGGATTGGCCGGCTGCACACGACCCACCAGTTTACCTTGACCCGAGCATCTCATAGTTTCCCACGCCTCAAGGTTACGAAACAAATTAAACTCGTATCTCGAGGTACCACTGTATAGCTTTTCAAAAACTCAACTGGGGTGAAAATTGAAAATTTTTTAAGGTTTGATGTTGTGGTTCTTGGTAAATTTCTCTCAAAATCATTCAGAAATCCTAACTTGTAGGACTTTATTTGTAAATCATAGATGTAACATAGTTTAGAACTTTAGGATCTTTCATACCAGGATTTTACTGTATTGACAGGTATTTTTGTAACTTCCGTGTGAAGAGATGCTGGAGAGCAAATGGAGATGAAAGAGTTAGAAAATTTAAAGGTGGAACCACAGACGTCACCCAGTCACAGAAAAAAATGTTGTTTTTTTTTGGGGGGGAGATTAAACAGAGCCCTCAGGGACAATGTCAGAAAGTGAAACATATGGAAAACTGGGGTCACAGGAATGGAAAGGATGAGACAGAGAAAATATTTGAAAAAACAATGGCTGAAACTTTCTGAAATTTGGTGAAAGACATACACATACAAGTTCAAGAAGCTCAGCACCCCCGATAGGAAATAGAAAAGAAAACCACACCTAGACATGTCATGGTCAAATTGCCAAAAACTGAAGATAAAGAGAAATCTTAAAAACAGCCAGAGGAAAATGACATGGTACATACAAAAGATAAATTTCTGCCAATTTTAAAAATATATATTTATTGATTTCAGAGAGGAAGAGACAGAAACATCAATGACGAAAGAGAATCGTTGATCGGCTGCCTCCTGTGTGCCTCACACTGGGGATGAAACCTGCAACCTGGGCCTGTGCCCTGACCAGGAATCAAACCATGACCTGGCTCATAGGTTAATGCTCAACTACTAAGTCTTGCTGGCTGGGCAATTTCTGCCAATTTCTCATTAGAGACAATGGAAGCCACAAGAACAGTAGAAAATACTATTGACCCAGAATTCTCTAGCCAAGATTATATCCCCTTTGGCAGAACAGAGTCCAATTAAATCTACCCCTGCACTTCAGAACATGCACAATGAAGACAAAGAGACCCACAGAAAGTGGTTGAAGTTCAGGAATAATCTGCCTGAAAAAGAGTAACATACTAATTGACCGTACCTTTGCAATGCCCACCAGCCAATCAGGAATATATAAATTAAAGATGGTGGATAGATTTGCAAACACAGGCATGGAGTGGCTGGGAGTGGGGTGGAACACTTGCGAACTCCTAGTCACCATGGCGATGACGCAGTCGTTGTACAGCACCCCAGCCGCTTTGGGCCTCTAGGCAGCATGAAAGGCAGAAAGGTGGCTCTGGCCAGAGCGAAGGGCCATTCTTGCATAAATCTTCATGCATCGTGCTTCTAGTTTTTAAGTATAAAAGAGTTACACAGGATCATGGTTCCTCCAAACAGGGAAAGATAGGAAAAGGTCATAAAATATGGAAAACAGTCCTGGCCTATTGGTTAGAGCAGTGGTCGGCAAACTCATTAGTCAACAGAGCGACAAACTACAGCTGGTGAGCCACAATTTGCTGACCACTGGGTTAGAGCACTGGTTTGTGCACTGAATGGTTGCACAGATTCTGGGTCAAGGGCACATATGTACCTTGGTTGTAGGTTCATTTCTCGTCCCCAGTTGGAGCACATGAGGGAAGCAACCAGTCAATGTCTCTCTAACATCAATGTTTCTCTCTCTCTTTCCCTCCCCACTTTTCCACTCTCTGAAAAAAGCAATGGAGAAAAATATCAAGCCCAAGCCAGTTTGGCTCAGTGGATAGTTTTGGCCTGCGACTGAAGGGTCCTAGGTTCGATCCCATCAAGAGCACATACCTGAGTTGTGGGCTCAATCCCTAATAAGGTGTGCAGGAGGCACCAATCAATGATTCTCTCTCATTATTGATGGTTCTATCTCTATCCCTTTACCTTCTTCTCTGAAATCAATAAAAACGTATTTTTTTTAAAAAGAAAGAAAAAATATCAAGTGAGGATTAACAAAAATAAATAAAAGAAAAATAATCTGCTTTATACTCACTTAAGAGTGCTAAAAACTTATCTAAAAGTTATGTAAAGTAAAGTGAAGAATGTGGGAAGAAATTATATTAATCTTTTATTTCTATACAGCACTGTTGACAGAAAGAAAATTACTCCTCCTCTTACAAGAAGAAAAAAAAATTGGTCGGGATATACAGACATAATTTAAATCCAGAAAATTATGTAAAAACATAAATTAGAATTATTTTTTTTAATATTTTATTGATTTTTTTACAGAGAGGAAAGGAGAGGGATAGAGAGTTGGAAACATCGGTGAGAGAGAGACATCGATCAGCTGCCTCCTGCACGCCCCCCACTGGGGATGTCCCCGCAACCAAGGCACATGCCCCTGACTGGAATCGAACCCAGGACCCTCCAGTCAGCAGACCGACGCTCTATCCACTGAGCCAAACCGGTTTCGGCATAAATTAGAATTATTTTAATGTTTAAGATAAATGGCTTTTTATTATTGACATTTTTTAGAAGAAACCAGAGATGCAAATATGGTTACAGTTCTCTAACACCTCAGCCTGTCCCATGCCAGTTCACACTTCACCACAGGGCAAATGAGCATTGTTTTTATTGGGACAGAACTTAATTTGAAACACAGGATACAAATATCTTTCATAGATGAACCCCTCAGGACTGCAATAAAATAACCATTTCAACCCTGGCTGCTCAGGAGAGCTCCCTGGGGCACTTTTTAAAAGATCCAGACTTCAGGGCTCCCCATGGACCAGTGGTCAAGGATCTCTCAGGTAAAGGTCCAGAGAGTCTATGTTTTTACAAAGCCTGGCAGTGGATTTCAAGGTGCTGGCAAGCTCAAAAGCTACATTCCCAACATTGCCCAAAGTCCCCAGAGATAGAAGCTCCCAGTGTGAACCACTGCCCTAGAGCCAGGACATACAGTGGAAGGACACAGGGACCCATAGGTCTGGGGGAGCAGCAACAACATGAAGAGCCACAATTGGCCATGCTCTTGGGGAAACTGGGCAAAGTGTATGGGTAAGAGGCATGGGTAGTTTGAGGGGCGTGCAGAAGACTGAGGGGGTCCTTGTGAAACAGAAAGTCCACCTAAAGGTGCAGTGGTGCTCAGGGCCCTGGAGCGGCCTCATCTATGAGATGGACTTTGAAAAAAATTTAGAATTATCTTGTGGGGTTTTTATTGTTGTTATTATTCTGAATTTATTTGTAATTCTAATTGGCATACAGTAATACTACACTAGTTTCAGGTGTACAAGATAGTGATTCAACATTTACATACTTTACAAAGTGATTACCCCATAAATCTAGTTAACACCTGACTCTATTCCCTATGCTGTAACTACATTTCCAGGACTTATTCCATAACTGGCAGGATGGACTTTTCCAGCACAAGTGGGTACAGCCCAAGGCTGGTGTTGTTCAAGGTAGTGAGCAAGATGATGGCAGAAGAGCAGCTGTTGGTCAGTGTAAGTCTCCTGTAGCTGCTGCAACAAGACAGGTGTGACAGAGCTGGTCCTTCCAGAAGCTCCAGGAAGAATATCCCAGCCTTTTCTAGCTTAGGAGATAGGGAGGACCCTGGATTCCCCACAGGCCCCAGTGTGATCACAGAGGTCATTATAAGGAGGAGGCAGGAAGGTCAGAATCAGAGAGATAAAGGAGGCTGTGCTGCTGGCTGTAAAGATGGAGGCAAAAGGAGAGGCATTCCTCAGGGAGGCTCCAGTGTCAGTGTGGGCTTCGAAAGTTGGTAACAGGAAACCAGGTCAGTAAACATGGGCAGAAATTCAGGCTTCCCCACCCCTGCCCAGTAGTAGCTGACCCCAAGATAGGGTTAAATGTGCCTAGATATTGTTAAGGACAACTCCTGTGATAGGAAAGAGAGGGAGCTGGGAGTAGAGGCTGTGTGGACCTGACCCTGAGTGGAGGGCCAGGGAGGAAAGGCTGGATGGAAGCAGCTAAGGAAAGGTCAGCAAGACCAGCCACCTGTCTAAGTGGCCCTGCACAGTCACCAACTGGAAATGGCAGTATGGCCTCTGGAACACAAGGTGATGGACTTCGAAGCGGGGCCCCTAGTCAATTAAGCTCAGTAGCTGAGGTCTTAAAGACGTTAGTGCCAGGGCTACCAAGGGGCACAGAGGGAGGGCTCAGGAGCCTTGGGAAGTACAGGGAGCTTTTAGGAGACAGGTCTAAATCGAATTCAAAAGCAAAGGTAAAGGGAGGATGGTTAGTCATTGGTACTCAGCCCCAAGTTGCCCCAGGCAGCAAAGCAGCAGATGCAAACACAATGCTTCCCAAAACCTATTCTACCCAAATATTGAGAGGTACAAGCAGAGCTTATGCCCAAGAGAGTGAACTGCAGCCCCAAACAGCAAACAACTGGAACCACTTAATGCCCACCCAATGGGAACTGGCTAAATAAACTGATGGGTCTTCCTATGCTTTCATAGAAAGCTGTCAGTGAGATTATTAATTCACAGGCAAGACACAATAGAATCTTAACCTACACTCAGAAACACCCACAATTTCTATGCAGAGAAAAGTCTTAACGAAGACACAAACTGACTTACAGGGAGAAGTGTCCCCTTTTACTTAATAAACACTGAGCTTATTACAAAAAGTTAGAGGTGTAATTTTATAAAAATTAAAAGTTTCCCCCATAATATGAAAAGAGCTCATGAAAATAAAACATTAATTGGGTTTTTTCCTAGTCATATCCAACTTTTAGAAGCAATGACATTGACATTTACAAGTGGATTTCCCCCTACCTGCCAACATTATCCTTGGTGTATCTTAAGAATAATAAATTTAAGCATCCAGAAATGTGTAAATCAAGCCTAGTTTGGGAACTTGTTTTAAGAAATATGTTTTCCCTGGTAATCCAATAAATACACACATGTACACACTGAGTAGCATAAACTGAAATAAAAGTTTCAAGAAACAATTATTCTGTGTACATGAAGTCTGGGGTTTTCTAGTTTCTTCTCCTTTTTTGAAGCATAACCCTTTAAATTGAATTAATATCTCACTAAAGGGCCAAAGGTTGAGGATTGGAAATAGCCAGGTACATGACTTCATGGGGTGTTCTGGTGCTCACAGAAGCCTGCATTATGTTATTCACTGCATCCTTATAAACACTGTCAAGGAGAGGAGGCAGTGTTGTACCCACTTTACAGATGAGAATCAGGTTAGGGGCTCTGCCTACGTCACTCAATTAAACAGGCCCAAGAACTTAGACTAAAATCTCTTAAACTTCATACAAGCTCCACTAACTTACCCTGCCTTTCCACACAGCTTTTAAAGTCACTGCTAAATCTCATTTCTATGATACTGCACAGAAGTTTTAAGCTAAAATCTATTATAAAAAGTAACCTTTTGGGGGAAAACTATTTCTGCTGCAGTAAAGCACACTGTCAGAAGTCTCAGCTGGGGTGTGGTGGAGTGGTAGGGAAGAGCCTATTTTAGAGAGTGTGGGAACTAGGAGAGTAAGTCAGCAGTCACGGGCTGTGCTCCTACAGGGACAAAGATAAACCGTCAGGAGTCAGAAGGGGCATCTCGAGATCGTAACGATCTTCTGATGACAAAACAACAGCACCCAGATGCTACATCCTGCCAGGAATCACCCACAGGCCCAGGGCAGAGCCCACTCGGAAACCTGTGACCCTGTGAGGTTTGAAGACTTCCAGCACCAGCTTGGCCCTGCGCTGCTTAAAAAAATGCTTCCACCAATACCCAGGGTTTAATGGGTCCCAAGACTGTGGGGAAGGCGCTATTAATTCCCACCAATTTCAAATGAAGAAATCAAGGGTCAGGGTACTTACTGCCCAGTGATTTGCTTCGCCACTGCTCAGTAATACAGGGCAATCAACTAAACTACACTTTCAACTCAAAAGGAAAGATCAGGATAGGAGTTAGCTACACATTTGTTAACCACTGCCATTAGGGAGAGACTTCCAACAAGATGCAAAACACAGCGAAAGGTTATGGAAATGAACGAAAATAACCTAATCACATTTCAGTGAGATCACACCTCCACTGGAAAAGTGCACAGAGGCAGAAACTCAGGCTCCCAGAAGGACCTGGGCTGAGGGCAACAATCGCCTCCCAGCAAATTCCACTTCCTTGCACCACCTATTCTGTAATGCCAGGCTTCCTCGGCGCCATTGTGTAGAAGGCCGGTTGGCATCTGGTAGTGGCACCTGCACCGTATCCAACAGTTGCTCTCCTCAGGGCACCGTCTTTCTCCAGCCAGGGCAGCAGCAGGGACTTTCTTTCATAATGTCCCGGGTGTTAAGGACCTGCTTGGGCCTTTTCCATGAAGCCAGAGTCCTGGTGACCACTAAACTGTCCCCATTCCTCCTAAATTTAGGTCACACGGGCTGCGGGGGAGGAGGCAGGAAATGATGCCCCACGGTTACAATTTTACTTCTGGAAAAACCTTTCCTTCCCCCTGGCTTTTAGGCTTCACTATTCCAGGAACCCCTCAGCGGCTTCCTGATTTTGGCCTGGGACGCCAGCTGCCTGCGTGCGTCCCTCTCCCCGAGAGGGGCGGACCCGCCTTCCCCGCCCCCCTCCCAGCCCCCCAAAGGCAAGAACCAGTTCCGGGCCAGGCCCCCGGGAGCGAACTGGACACGCACTAATCCCATCAGGGGTTGCTCCGGGGCTGCCCGCGGGCCGGGGGGTCCCTCACCCAAGAGGCCTGGGGCAGGTTAAGGACTCAGTACACATTTCGCACCGGTGATCCAGACACACAAGATTGGAGGGCCGCCGCTCGGGGCGACCTGGCGAAGTCTCTTCCGGGGTCACCGCGGGAAGGGGGAAGAGAGCCTCACTACCAAGCGGGTAAACTGAGGCTCTCAAAGGCGGGCCACACAGTGGCGGGTCCCCCCAGGCGGAAGGGGCGCCGGAGAACCGCGGCTTGGGGACCGTCGGGGTCTCGTCTGGGGCCGCCTTCAGCCCTCGGGAGTAAACTGAGATTCCGGGGGGGGGGGGGGGCGGGTGTGCGGCGCCCAGGCCGGGGACAGACGGGGCTCAAACTGGGAGGAAGCCTCGGGACGAGCCGCAGGTCGGGGTCGCGGGCAGGGCCAGGCCAGCCACGCGGCCGGCTCACCTCCTCCTCCTTGTGGTTGCGGATGCCGCGCACCAGGTCCTGCAAGTTCTTGTCGAACATGCGGTCGATGCTGCCCTTGACCATCTTGAGGGCCATAACGGCGGCAGCCGGCGGGCCGGAGCCCCGGGAGGCCTGATGCCGGGTGCCGTGCGGAGACCCAGGGGCCGCCCTTGCCGCCCGCGGAGCGCTGTGCCGCCGGCCGCCACTGCGGGGCGGGCAACCAGGCCAGGCCTGCGGCGGTCTGGGGCAGAGCGGCGGCGGCAGCGGCGGGTCCGCTGGGCAGGACGCGCTCCCCTCCCCTCGCGCTCCACGGAACTTGCAAATGGCGGACAAGATGGTGGCCGGTCAGCTGATAGTAGGCTCCGGGGCCGACAGCCCGCCCCCGGAAGTCCCACCTTCCATGGAGAGACCACGTTCCCACGCGACACCAGGCCGCCCAGTGGAAACACGGGTAACGCCCACTGAGCCTACTTAGCCACGCCCTCCCCGGCTCCGGTCTCTTCCCTCCTATTGGTCAGTGTCCTCCGGAGCTCCACCTACTTCCTCATTTCGGGTAATAGCCACGCCCCAAGTGAAACCTCCCAGGCCTGCCCCTTTCTAAGTGACAGTCGTGGGCGGGGCGCCCACGTGGAGCTTCCCTGGCAAGTTCCTGGAGAAGAATCCAGCTCTGCTTTTTCTGATTCTAAAAGCGGGCGCTGCCTGAAACTTGCAAACCCGACGCTGCGGTGAACAGATCCTGCGTCTCCTGCATTTCTCACAAAATCCTGTGATATGCGCAGGACAAGGTATAACCATGGCCCAGAACTAGGCAGTCATTCATTCCACAAACATTTTTTGTTAATCCTCACTTGAGGATATTTTTCCATTAAGGAAGAGTGAAAGACAGAGAAACATCATGTGAGAGAAACACATCAATCGGTTGCCTCCTGCACGCGCCAGGGCACGTGCCCTTGACCAGGATCAAACCTGGGACCCTTTGTTCCCCAAGCCAATGCTCTCTCCACTGAGCCAAACCGGCCAGGGCTCAACAAACATTTATTGAGGGCCTTCCATGTGCCAGGAATGGTAACGAGGTACATACAGTGCCAATCCAACAAATAAACCAGAGGGTAAATAAGCCACAAACTGAGAGGACATTTGCAATACATATATCTGACAATGGACTTATCAGTATAGCCACAACATGGCTCAACAAAACAGAAAACCAAGAAGAAGAATACAAAAATTCTTAAAATCACAAGAGACGGCAAAACACGAACATGCTCATCATCACAAAAGAAGACATCTGAATGGCCAATGGGTATATGGCTCCATCTCATTAGTCCTTAGGGAAATATAAATTTAAACCACAATGAGATACTTCTGTACCCCTATGAGCATGGTTAAAATTAGACAAATGACATCAATGTTTTGGGGGTAGTTTTTGCTCTTTTTCTTCTTCTTTTTTTAAATCGTTTAAAGTATGAATATGTCTCCTTTTTCCCCAGCCACTCTCCCTCCCCCCATACATATAAGTGCTGAAAGAATATGGAACAACCATATCTGTCTTTTATATTTCAGGTAGGAATGTAAAACTACACAGCTATATTGGACACCTGTCTGACTGTATCTTTTATTTTTTTAGGCTGTATCTTTTTTTTTTTCCCCCGAAGGGCTGTATCTTTTAAAACCAAAATATGTATAACCCTGTGACCCAGCAATTCCACTACTGTTTCCAAGAAGAAAGCAGTGACATATCCACCAAAAACGAACAAGAATGTTCAAAGTGGCTGCACTTTATTAGCAAAATCCATCCAAAATAACCCAAATGTCCATTGACAGAAATGGATAGATAACTTGTAATATATTCACACAATGGAATACTATGCAGCAATTAAATAACAAAGTACTTATACACAGAATGAAATGGATTAATTACACCATAAAATATTGAACAAAATAAGCCAGGCACAAAAGAGTGATACAGTATGATTCTACTTATGTGAAATTCAATTACAGTCAAAACCAATAGTTACAATTAAATATTAGAGTTAGTATTTAAGTATTAGTATTAATAGTTCATACTAAGTGATATAATTAAGTCTTAAGAAAAAGAATGGCCGAAACCAGTTTGGCTCAGTGGATAGAGCGTCGGCCTGCGGACTGAAAGGTCCCGGGTTGGATTCCAGTCAAGGGCATGTACCTTGGTTGCAAGCATATCCCCAGTGAGGGACGTGCAGGAGGCAGCTGATCAATGTCTTTCTCTCATCGATGTTTCTAACTCTCTATCCCTCTCCCTTCCTCTCTAAAAAATCAATAAAATATATTTTAAAAAAGAAAAAAGAAAAAGAATGACTAAGAGAATCCTGGATGGTGTTGCTCAGTTGGTTTAGTGTCCTCTCCTGCCCCAAGAAGAGAGGTCACCGGTTTGATTCCCTTTCAGGGTACATGCTTGGTTTGTGGGCTCGATCCTCAATAGGGAGTGTGCTAGAGACAACCAATTGATGTCTCTCCCTTTCTCTAAAGTCAATAAAAACATTAAAAAAAGATTAATTATAAACCTATGTTAATAAAAACAGAGAATCAGACAAAAGAGAGTAAAGAAAAAGTATTTTCACATTTATATAGTCAATTGATTTACCACAAAGGTTAAATAAATGGAGGACAGAAATAGTCTTTCAACAAATGGTGCTGTATTGACTGAATAACAAAATGGAAAAAATAGTTGTTCCTGACTCTTTAAAAAAAATGTTTTTATTGATTTTAGAGTGAGAGAGGGAGACTAGAGAGATAGAAACATCACTGGTTGTCTGCCTCCTGCCTGCCCCCTACTGGAGAATCAAACCAGTGGCCTCTTGGTTCATGGGTTGACTCTCAACCACTGAGCAACATCACCTGGGCTCCCCCTGAACTTTTAATGTCTATTGTATCTATTGGTTTAAGACTTGCTGGGACAGTGGACAGCTTCTTACTTTTTTGTCTCAAGGCCTTCTCCACAACGTTCTGCCAGATCCCCTCTCCAGAGGAAACCACTATTTGTAGTTTGATATGTCTCCTCTTAGACCCTTTTCTCTGAATTTATACACTTCATTCCATTAATGGGTGGATGCATTTTCATATAATTGAGATCACACTATTTTGGTCCCTGCTGTCACATAATATGTCTTGGATACTATGATAGGCAGAATAATGGCCCTAAAAGACATCCTCGTTCTTGTCCTAGAACCTGTGAATATGTCACCTCATGTGGCAGAGGGACTTTGTAGGTGGGATTAAGGACCCTGAGATGAGATGACCCTATATCCTCCAGGAGCCAAATTCATCACAAGGTTTTCAGAACAAGGAAGCAGGAGGGTCAGAGTCAGACTGAAGAGGCTGCGCTGCTGGCTGTGAAGATGTAGGAAGAGGCCATGAGCCAGGGAAGACATGCCTTATAGGCTAAAAAGGACTAGAAACGGTTCTCCCTGGAGCCTCCAGAAGAACCAGCCCTGCATTTAGCATCTTGAGGCATCAGAGTCCTCCATACCAGTGTATTATTATGTGCTGCTTTAAACCACTACATTTGTGGTAATTCATTGCAGCAGCCATAGGAATCACATACAGATAGTTTTCTGAAGCTGTATATTGTATTCTGTTTTATTTTTAAGAAAATTTTAATCTTAACACACCAAGTTTTTCAAATATATATATATATATACATATATATATATTAAACTATTTCAAGTTATTGATTTTTTATTTATTTATTTAATTTTTTTTTACAGAGAGTAAGGGAGAGGGATAGAGTCAGAAACATCGATGAGCCCTAGCTGGTTTGGCTCAGTGGATGGAAAATTGAACTGTGACCTGGGGGGGTCCCAGGTTTGGTTCTGTTCAAGGGCACATGCCCAGGTTTGTGGGCTCGATCCCTGGTGGGGGGTGTGCAGGAGACAGTCAATCAGTGATTCTCTCTCATCATTGATGTTTCTCTCTCTCTCTCCCTCTCCCTTCCTCTCTAAAAGAAAAAAGAAAAAGAAAAAAAGAAACATTGGTAAGAGAGAAACATTGATCAGCTGCCTCCTGCACACCCCCTACTGGGAATGTGCTCACAACCAAGGTACATGCCCTTGACCAGAATCGAACCTGGGACCTTTCAGTCCACAGGCCAATGCTCTTTCCACTGAGCCAAACCAGTTAGGGCTGAAAATATATTTGTATTGATTTCAGAGAGAATGGAGAGGGAGCGAGAGATAGAAACATCAATGATAGAAGAGAGAGTCATTCATCAGCTGCCTCCTGTACCCCCACACTAGGGATCCATCGAGCTTGCAACCAGGGCATGTGCCCTGACCAGGAATCAAACCATGACCTCCTGGTTCATAAGTCAATGCTCAACCACTGTGCAACACAAGCCTGGCCTAAATTTTGTTTTTGTTTTTTAATATTTTTATTTATTTTAGAGAGAGGGGAAAGTAGAGGAGAGAGAAAAACTTGATGTGAGAAACACCAGTCGCTGCCTCTTGCCCCCTAGTAGGAATCCACCCCACAATGAGGATATTTTTTTTTATTGCTTTTTAAAGATAATGGAAGGGACAGATGGAGGAGGAAGGAGAGACAGAAACATCATAGATGTGAGAGAGATACAGCACTAGATTGCCTCCCACAAGCAGGACCAACCTGCAACCTTGCAAGGTATGTGTTGTTGTTGTTGTTGTTATTGTTTTTAATATATTTTATTGATTTTTCACAGAGAGGAAGGGAGAGGGATAGAAAGTCAAAAACATCGATGAGAGAGAGACATCGATCAGCCACCTCCTGCACATCCCACACTGGAGATTTGCCCGCAAGCAAGGTACATGCCCCTGACCAGAATCGAACCTGGGACCTTTCAGTCCGCAGGCCGACGCTCTATCCACTGAGCCAAACCGGTCTCGGCGGTATGTGTTCTTGAGCAAGAATCGAACCCACAACCCTTCGGAGTGCTCTAACCACTAAACACAACAACCAGGGGTGTTTTCCATTACTGTTTGTCATTTTCTTATTTAACCTATTGATGGAAAGACACATTGTTGCTATGTTTTGCCCTTAAAATCATTGCAGCTACCCTATACAGAGGTGAGAAGCCTCCTGGGGAGGGGGGCTAGGAAAATAAAGACAGGGAGGTGATAAGCATCAAGGCAGATTAGGGGCCTGTTCTGTATGTGGAAGGAGACAAGAGGTGGGGCCTGAGGCTGTTTCTCCTCCCCTGAGCACTGGCAAGGTAGAACTAGGTCTCCTTCCTTCTCCATCCCTGACTCTTAGGATTTAGCACACAATAGTTTATATAGGGTGGGTGGGTGCCTAGATGAGTGACTGGAATGTTAATTCCTAGTTTAGCAGTCTAAAGCAGCCATGATCCCACAGAACTTCCTGCCATGAAGGACAGGTCTCCTACCTGTGCTCTGCAATGTGGCAGCCACTTGAAATGTGGCCAGTGGGACGTAGAAACTCTATTTGATTTTTCTTTTTCTTTTTTAAAAATATGTTTTATTGATTTTTTTTTTTTAGAGAGAGAAAGGGAGAGGGATAGAGAGTTAGAAACATCGATCAGCCGCCTCCTGCAAGCCCCCTACTGGGGATGTGGCCGCAACCAAGATACGTGCCCTTGACCGGAATCGAACCCGGGACCCTTGAGTCCACAGACCATCGCTTTATTCACTGAGCCAAACCGGTTTTGGCGAAACTCTATTTGAAATGTTACCTAAAATTGAATATGTCAACAAACCAGAAATTAACAAGAGTTGGCAAGGATATGAAGAAATCGGAACCCTTATGCAACACTGATGGGAATGGAAAATGGTGCGACCACTGTGGAAAATAGTTCAGGGTTTCTTGAAAGAATTAAATACAGAATTAATGTGTGACCTAACAATTGCACTGCTGGGTATATTCCCAAAGAAACTGAAAGCAAGGAGTCAAACAGATCTTTGCATACTGGTGTATTCACAGCAGTATGATTCACAATGGCCAAAAGGAGGAAGCAACCCAAGTGTCCATAGATGAACCTGGAGGACAATGAAATAAGCCGAGCACAAAGTGACAATTGCTGCATGATTCTACTTTATGAGATTCCCTAGAGGAGTAAGAATCTTAGAGACAGCTCTGCTGGAGTGGTTCAATTCCTGGTCAGGGCATATGACCAAGTTGCGGGCTCAACCCCAGTGTGGGACGTGCAGGGGGCAGCTGCAGCCTATTGATGTCTCACTCTCATTGATGTTTATCACTCTCCCTTCCTCTCTCTCCGCTGAAATTTTCTCTAAAATGTATCACCTTTGGGGAAAAAAAAAAAAAAAGGCGGCAGAATAGACAGATGTGTCCGGAGCCTCGTCCCAGAGCAGAGAGAAAGAACAGCTGAGGGTCACTGTTGTTATATGAAGACTGTTACCCATGCTACACCACGATTCAAGACAAAATTTCATTTATTTGTAATTAGAAATAAATATTTCACAATATATAATTACATATTGTTTTTGTGATTAATCACTATGCTTTAATTAGTAACCATGAAAATACATCCTGCATATCAGATATTTACAATACAGTTCATAACAGTAGCAAAATTACAGTTATGAAGTAGCAATGGAAATAATTTTATGGTTGGGGGTCACCACCACATGAGAAGCTGTATTAAAGGGTCGCGGCATTAGGAAGGTTGAGAACCACTGCACTAGAGGAAGGCTCCCGCCTGGTCCCCCAATATCGCCAAATTAATAGTCTCTAGTCCAGCGGTTTCAACCTGTGGGTCACAACCCCTTTGGGAGTCGAACGACTCTTTCACAGGGGTCGCCTAAGACCATCGGAAAATGCAGATATTTACATCACGATGCATAACAGTAGCAAAATTTCATGGTTGAGGGTCACCACCACATGAGGAATTGTATGGAAGGGTCGAGGCCTTAGGAAGGTTGAGAACCACTGCTCTAGTCTCTCTTTTCGTTTGCGTGCGGCCTCCTCCAGAACCAGAACCCTGAACTGGGAAGCCTGAACCATGTGGGACATGGAAAGAGGTTCCCACACAGTGGCTTTGTAATACAGCTTGAAATTGGTATTCAGATCTCACCTACTTTATTCTTCTTTCTCAGGATTGCTGTGGCTATTTGGAGTCTTTTTTTGTCCAAATGAATGTTTGGAGAATTCTTTCTAGATCTGTGAAATATGCCGTTGGTATTTTAATGGGGAGTGCATTGAATCTATAGATTGCTTTGGGTAGTATGGACATTTTAATGATGTTGATTCTCCCAATCCATGAGCATGGTATGCTCTTCTATCTGTTTACGTCTTCCTCTATCTCTTTTTTCAGTGTCCTGTAGTTTTCTGCATATAGGTCTTTTACTTCCTTAGTTAAGTTTATTCCTAGGTATTTTAATTTTTTTGGTGCGATGGTAAATGGGATTGCTTCTTTAGTGTCTCTTTCTGTAAGTTCACTATTCTTGTATAGAAATGCCATAGATTTCTTGGCATTAATTTTGTATCCTGCTACATTGCCGAATTCATTTATTAAGTCTATTAGTTTTTTGATGGAGTCTTTCAGGTTTTTTATGTACAATATCATGTCATCTGCAAATAAGGACAGCTTTACTTCTTCTTTTCCAATTTGGATGCCCTTTATTTCTTCTTCTTGTCGAACTGCAATGGCTAATACTTCCAGTACTATGTCGAACAGGAGTGGTGAGAGTGGCCATCCCTGTCTTGGTTCCTGTTCGTAGGGGAAATGGTTTTAGTTTTTGCCCATTGAGTATGATGTTAGCTGTAGGTTTATCATATATGGCTTTTATTATGTTGAGGTATGATCCTTCTATTCCCACCCTGTTGAGAGTTTTTATCAAGAAAGGTGTTGGATTTTGTCAAATGCCTTTTCTGCATCAATTTATATGACTATGTGATTTTTATCTCTCAATTTGATTATGTGATGTATCACATTTATTGATTTGCAGATATTGAACCATCCTTGCATTCCTGGGATAAATCCTACTTGGTCATGGTGTATGATCTTTCTGATGTAATGCTGGATCTGATTTGCTAGAATTTTGTTGAGGATTTTCGTATCTATTTTCACGAGGGATATTGGCTTGTAATTCTCTTTCATTGTGTTGTCTTTATCTGGTTTTGGTATTAGGATGATGCTGGCTTCATAGAAGGAGCTTAGAAGTGTTCCTTCCTCTTAAATTTTTTGGAATAGTCTGAGGAGGATAGGTTTTAATTCTTCCTTGAATGTTTGGTCAAACTCCCATGTGAAGCAGTCTGGTCCCGGGCTTTTGTTTATTGGAAGCTTTTTGTTGACTGCTTCAATTTCTTCCATAGTTATTGGCCTATTGAGATGTTTAAATTATTGCTGATTGAGTTCTAGAATGTTATATTTTTATAGGAATATGTCCATTTCCTCCAGGTTATCCAGTTTGTTGGAACAGAGTTGTTCATAGTATTTTTTAACAATCCTTTGTATTTCGGTGGGGTCTGTTGTTATTTCACTTCTTTCATTTCTGATTTTGTTTATTTGGATTCTCTCTCTTTGCTCCTTGGTGAGACTAGCTAGAGATTCATCAATCTTGTTTATCCTTTCAAAGAACCAGCTTGTGGTTTGTTGATTTTTTGCATTGTTTCTTTGGTCTCTATGTTGTTTATCTCTGATCTGATCTTTATTATTTCCTTCCTTCTGCTTACACTGGATTTTTCTTGTTGTTCTCTTTCTAGCTCTTTTAAGTTGTAGGGGTAGGTAATTTATTACCATTGTTTCTTGTTTTTTTTGCAGTGGGCTTGTAGAGCTATGGACTTCCCTTTTAAGACTGCTTTCACTGTGTCCCATAGATTTTGGATTGTTGTGTTTTCATTGTCATTTGTTGCCATAATGTTTTTTTATTTCTTCCTTGATCTCTCTGGTAAGGCAGCCATTGTTTAATAGCATGTTGTTTAGTCTCTATGTGTTTGATTTCTTTTTTTGGATAGTTTTTATTGTAGTTGATTTCCAGTTTTATGCCACTGTGAGCTGAGAAGATGCTTATGTGATTTCTATCTTCTTGAATTTGAAGAGATTTTGCCTATGACCCAACTTATGGTCTATCTTTGAAAAATGACCCATGTGC
Organism: Lasiurus cinereus; assembly: GCA_011751065.1. Classification (NCBI taxonomy): domain Eukaryota; kingdom Metazoa; phylum Chordata; class Mammalia; order Chiroptera; family Vespertilionidae; genus Lasiurus; species Lasiurus cinereus. Next base: position 11,093,982 of record JAAGEH010000343.1, on the reverse strand, counting down.
ACTTGAGAAGAATGTATATTCTGTGGCTTTAGGGTGAAATATTCTGAAGATATCAATTAATTCCATCTGCTCTAATGAGTCATTTAGGACTGATGTTTCTTTTCTGACTTTTTTGTTTAGAGGATTTGTCCAATGGTGATAGTGGGGTATTAAAGTCTTGTACTATAATTGTATTGCTGTCAATCTCTCCCTTGATATCGTCCAAGTTTTCTTTTTTTAATCTATTTGGGTGCTCCTGTATTGGGTGTGTTTATGTTTACCAGAGTTATTTCTTCTTGTTGGATTGCTCCCTTTAGTATTATGAACTGGCCTTCCTTATCTCTTGTTATGTCCTTCACTTTGAGATTTAATTTGTCAGATATAAGTATTGTTATCCCAGCTTTTTTTTTCATTTCCATTCCCCTGAAAAATCTTTTTCCATCCCTTCACCCTAAGTCTGTGGTGTGTCTTTTTTTCTGAGGTGGGTTTCTTGTAGACAGCAGATATATGGGTCATGTTTTCTTATCCAATCCGTTATCCTATGTCTTTTGATTAGAGAATTTAATTCATTTACATTTAAAGTTATTATTGATAGGTACTTATTTGTCACCATTTTATTCTTTACCCCTGTGTTCCTTCTTTGCAGTTCCTTTAGCATTTCTTGCATTGCTGGTTTGGTGGTAATATATTCCCTTAGTCCTTTTTTGTCTGCGAAACTCCTGATTTCACCTTCAGTTTTGATTGATAGCCTTGCTGAATACAGTATTCTTGGATTCAGACCCTTCCTTTGCATGGCTTTGTATACTTCATTCCATTCCCTTCTGGCCTGATGAGTTTCTGTTGAGAAATCAGTCACTAGTCTGATGGGGGTTCCTTTGTAGGCAACTTTCTGTCTCTCTCTGGCCGCTTTTAAGATTCTTACTTTGTCGTTGGTGTTTACCAACTTAATTATAATGTGCCTTGCCATCGGTCTTTTGGGGCTCATTTTGCTTGGGACCCTGTGAGCTTCTTGGATATCAGTGGGGTTTTTCTTCCCTATATCAGGGAAGTTTTCTGTCATTATTTCTTCAAACAGGTTTTCTATTCCTTGCTCAATTATGCAGATGTTGTTTTATTTCATGTTGTCCCAAAGTTCCCTTTGGCTCTCCTCTTGCTTTTTAATTTTTTTTTTCTAGAAGCTGCTCTACTTGGGTATTTTTTTCCTAGTTTGTCTTCTAGCTGACTGATACGGTCCTCTGTTTCTTCTAGTCTACTCTTGATAGGTAAAAAATAAAAACAAAGCTTTTGCACAGCAAAGGAGACAATCAATAAAACAATAAGAAAGCCCACTGCATGATATCAGTGATAAATGTTTAATCTCCAACATTTATAGGGAACTCATGTAGCTTAACAAAAAGAATATAAACAACCCAATCAAAAAATGGGCAACATGATCTAAATAGAAGACTTATTTTTAAATATATTTTTTATTGATTTTTTTACAGAGAGAAAGGGAGAGGGACAGAGAGTCAGAAACATTGGTGAGAGAGAGACATCGATCAGCTGCCTCCTGGTCTCCTCCTACTGGGGATGTGCCTGCAACCAAGGTACATGCCCTTGACCGGAATCAAACCTGGGACCCTTCAGTCCGCAGACTGACACTCTATCCACTGAACCAAACCGATTTCGGCTAAATAGAAGACTTTTTGAAAGAAGACAGAAAGAAGTCCAAGGTACATATTAAAGCCTGCTCAAAGTCCCCAATCATCAGAGAGATGCAAATCAAAACAATAATGCAGTACCATCTCACACCGGTCAGAATGGCTATTATCAACAAATCAACAAGTGACCATTGCTGGCGAGGATGCAGAGAAATAGAAACTTTCGAATACTGCTGGTGGGAATGCAGACTGGTGCAGCCACTGTGGAGAACAATATGGAGTTTCCTCAAAAAACTAAAAGTGGAACTCCCATTTGATCCAGTGATTCCACCTCTAGGAATATATCCCAAGAAACTAGAAACACGAATCAAAAAGGGTATATGCACCCCTATGTTCATAGCAGCACAATTCACCATAGCTACGATTTGTAAATAGCCTAAGTGCCCATCAGCAGATGAGTGGATTAAAAAAAAAAAAACAAAAAACTGGTATATCTACACAGTGGAATACTACACTTCAGTAAAAAAGAAGGCGTTCTTACCATTTTCAACAACATGGATGGAGATGGAGAGCATTATGCTAAGTGAAATAAGCCAGGCAGAGAAAGATAAATATCACATGATCTCACACATTTGTGGAATATAATTAACAACATAAACTGATGAACAAAAATAGATCCAGAGACAGAGAAACATCAATCAGAATGTCAAGAAAGGTAGGGGAGGCGGGGGGGGGGGGTAAGGGGGGGAGCTCAACCAGAGGACTTATATGCATGCCTATAAGCCTAATCAATGGACATAGACAATAGGGGGGTGGGAGCATGGATGGGAAGGGGGAGAGTAATGGAGGAATAAGGACACATATGTAATACCTTAATCAATAAAAAAATAAAGATAAAAAATAAAATGTATCACCTTTGCCTAGCCAGTATGGCTCAGTGGTTGAATGTCAACCTATGAACCAAGAGGTCACAGTTCGATTGCCAATCAGGGCACATGCCTGGGTTGTGGGCTCAATCCCCAATGTGGGGAGTCCAAGAGGCAGCTGATACATGATTCTTTCTCATCATTGATGTTTCTATCTCTCCCTTCCTCTCTGAATAAAATAAAAATATATTTAAAAAATAAAATAAAATGTATCACCTTTTAGCAATCCATATTTTGATGTTGTCATCTTGTTTATTATCACCACCTCCTCCACCCTAAACATAAATTATCTGATCTAAAGATATCAGTCATCTTGTTTGCTGTAGGTGTTTAATAAATATTAGAAACCAAGTGCATGAAATTCGTGCATGTTGGGGGGGTCCCCTTAGCCCAGCCTGCACTCTATCCAATCTGGGACCCCTCGGGGGATGTCTGACTGCTGGTTTAGGCCTGATCCTCGAATCGGGCCTAAACCAGCAGTAGGACATCCCTCTCACAATCTGGGACCACTGCCTCCTAACTGCTCACCTGACTGCTTGCTTAATCACCCCCAACTGCCCCCCTCTGCCAGCCTGGTCGCCCCCAACTGCAATCCCCTGCTGACCTGGTCACCCCCTCCACTTCCCCCCGCCCTCCCCTTGCCTTATGCAGCCTGATGTTCAGTTGTTTGGTCGTCCCTGCCTGTCTGGTCACCCCATGCCGCCTACTGTTCGGTTGTCCTTCTGGTCAAGTCGTTTAAATCATGATGGCCCCTAGCTTTTTATATATTAGCATTAGGTTGAAGAAGACTAAAGAACAGTTTTGACAATAGTGGATTATTACAGTATTGGGAGCTAGTACTGCAACCCCCAGGATAGCCAGCAGAGGACAGTGCTTGCCAGGCCTGAGCTTAGGGACCTGGCCTGAAACTTGAACATCCTTGATCAATTCCAGTTCCACACTGAATTTGTTCCTTTATCTACAAATGACCCATCCACCTACCCACTCATTCATCCATCCATCCTTCCACCCCATCCATCCATTCACTCATTCGTTCAATAAGCATAGATGAAGGACCAAATGTTATCCAGGATAAGGTTTGGGGAGAATGGTAGGACAAAGTGAAAGGTTAGAATAAGCAGCATGGTGGAAGAGCAGAGAGGAGGCTGGTATATTTGAATACAGTGAGTAAGGAGGGGAGTGAATGGAAATGAATTCCACAGGGGCCAGATCAGGAAAATATTTAACAACTGGATAGTGGGAGGCCAACATTCATTTGCCATCTTTGCCAATTTCTATGGGGTAAATATGCCCACTGTGGCTGATTTTGAGCTACCATTGTAACACTGAATGCAAAGTTGGGAAGAAGTGTGTAATAGAAGATCACTATAGACTGTCTCAGTCTGTTCAGACTGCTATGGCAAAAAAAATAGCACAGACTGGGTGGCTTATAAACATAGGTCTTGGTTTCTCACAGTTCTGGAGGCTGAGGTCCAAGTTCAAGGCATCAATAAATTTAGCGTCTGGTGAGGGCCGCTTCCTGGTTCATAGAAGCACCTTTTCT
>JAAGEH010000343.1:11015960-11089494 GCA_011751065.1 Lasiurus cinereus | reverse complement strand
GTGTAGTCCTCTTTGGATTCCTTTTATATGGTGTTCTGTGTGCTTCCTGGTGTTGGAAGTCTATTCCTTTCACCAGATGTGGGGAAGTTTTCAGTCATTATTTCTTTAAATAGGTTTTCAGTATCTTGCTCTCTCTCTTCTTCTGGCATTCCCACAATTCTGATGTTGGTTCTCTTGAAGTTGTCTCAGAGGCTCCTTACATTATCTTCACATTTTTGGATTCTTTTTTCTTTTTGCTTTTCCATTTGAGTGTTTTCTGCTTCTTTATGTTTCACATCTTTGGCTTGATTCTTGCTTTCCTCTAGTCTGCTGTTAGGTCTCTGTAAAATATTTTTTATTTCAGTCAGTATATGTTTAATTTCTAGTTGGTGCTTTATCATCTCCTCTTGGGTCTCGCTAAATTTATCCATCTTTTTTAGGAAATTCTTAAAAAACCTTATAAGCATGGTTTTGAACTCTATATCCAGTCATTTGTTTTCCTTCATTTCTTTTGTTTGTGATCTGTTCCTTTGTCTGTACATTTTCACTAAGCTGGGAGAACTTCTGTGTTGGCTTCAGCCTTATGATACAAGACTTGCAAAACTGCAAAAGCTTCTCTGTTGAGCTTGGGAGGGCTGGAGTCTCAGGGCTTAAGGGACTGCCTTGCCTTCCATTCGGCCCCACCCTATTCAGCCCCTGGCTCTCACGTGTCTCTGGGTATTCGCTGGAGCAGTATTTGTGCGCATGCACAGTGCCTCTAGACCGCTGCCTTTCCGGCTCCCCTGCACTCCGGGACCGTATGAGACTGGGTCCCCAGGGTCTTACTCGAAACTGGGGTTTAGTGGGGTTATAAGTGGCACAGTTGGGAGAGTCTGTCTCCTGCCCACTAGTGAAAGCCAGCAGCACAATCAGCAGTCCATCTTCTGTGTGCAGTGCTGTGCGTGCCACCAGACTTCTGCCCTTTTGCAGCTCCCCTAAATTTCTCCCTTTTCACAGTCCAAACTCTCCCCATATGAGTTTTGGCCGGACCTGGGGTTCAGTGCAGTTGGGAGTCTCCCATCTCCCTCCTGCCAGAGGAAGCCAGCTAGGCAATCCGGCACTTGCTCTCTCCACATGCGTGTCTCCGTACCTCAGCTTTTTGTAGCTCCTCTGAGTCTCTATGAGCCTTCTCTTTCCTTCTAGTTGTAGAATTTCCACTCAGCCAGCTTTCCTGTAGTTCTGGATGATGTCTGTTCTGTCTTTTAGTTGTAGTTTTGAAATTGTTGTGCAAGGCAGCAGTTTAGGTGCTCAGCTATGCTGCCATCTTGGATTCTCCCAAAGTTTTTTTTTTTTTAATATATATTTTTTATTTATTTCAGAGAGGCAGGGAGAGGGAGAGAGAGATAGAAACATCAATGATGAGCCCTAGCTTCTTTGGCTTAGTGGAAAGAGCTTTGGCCTACAGATTGAAGGGTGTCAGGTTTGATTCTGGTCAAGGGCACATGCTCAGGTTGTGGGATCGATTCTCAGTAGGGAACATGCAGGAGGCAGCCAGTTGATGATTCTCTCTCATCACTGATGTTTCTATCTCTCTCTCCTTCTTCCTTCCTTTATATACAACATCAGCAATGAAAAGAGAACCAATGATTGGCCACATCATGCACATCCCCTGCTGGGGATCAAGCCTGCAATCTGACCAGGAATTGAACCATGACCTCCTGGTTCATAGGTCGACATTCAACCAACTGAGCCACACTGGCTAGTAGCAGCGAGTTTTGATTATTTTTGTTTTAATTATAATTTATTTAATAGTGTGTTTACAATTTGATTTTTAATACTGTGTTAAAAACCAGGTTACAAAATTCTTAAATATTTAACAATGAGCCAGTTCAGGACACTACTGGTTCCACATGTCTATACTCATCTTCAGGACATCATTGAGTCCATGTATCTTTGCTTATCTTCCTGGGCCAGCCTGGTATCAGGTGCAACTTTTGAGCACCTGTCATCATTTGATTGGCCAGATCAAGCCAGGCTTCACACACACACACACACACACACACACCCTCACCTGTGGGTCAAGGATGTTCTTCCTAAGGTTGGAAGAATTCAACCTCACTTGACAAAGTGTGTTGACACAGGGAGGGATAAAGAATATGAAAGAATGAAACAAGGAACTAAATATGCCACTGTGGCCTTCCCATAAAATAAAATAAAAACACAACAACCCTGGCTGGGTGGGTTGGTTTTTGGAGTGTTGCTCCATACACCAAAAGGTTTTGGGTTCACTTCCTGGTCAGGGCACATTCCTGGGTTTCTGATTCAATCCTAGGTAAGGTCACGTAGGGGAGGCAACCAATCAATGTATTTCTCTAGCACTGATGTTTCTCTCTCTTCCTTTCTCCCTCTCTAAAAAACAAACAAACAAAAATAACAACTATTGAGCTACATCTAGGAAAAATTCATTTTCCCGCCTGTGTGTTTCCTTTACTTTCACACTCTGCCGTACTCACATTTCTGATACCAGATACGTGGGTTTTTCCCCTATACAAAGCAATTCTTTGTGAAATCAGGTGGGAGTCCCACAGTTCAACTCAATCTGATACCATCTACTTGGAGATGGCATCAGACCCCACAGTTCAGTCCCATTAAACTCCCCCCACTTTATGCCAATCACAAGTCCAGATTGTCATTTGTGCTTCTGATTGACAGCTCATAGATTCGAAGCTACAACTCCCTCCTTGGGTTCTATCAATTTGCAATAGCAACTCACAGAACTCAGAAAGACAGTTTACTTATTGTTTATTATAAAAAGATATGATAAAGGGCTCAGTTCAATAGTTAGATGGAAGAGATGTGTAGAGCAAGGTATGAGGGAAGGAATGCAGTTTCCATGCCATCTCCAAGACACAGCGCTCTCCGAACCTCCATGTGTTTACTAACTGGGAAGCTCCCAAAGCCTTATAATTTGAAATTTTTATGGAGGCTTCCTCATATAGGCATGACCAATTATTAACTTCATCTCCACCTTCTCTCCTGTTCCTGGAGGGTGGGGATGGGGCTGAAAGTTCCAAGCTTCTAATCATGGCTTGTTCTTTCTGGTGACCAGCCCCACTCATGAGCTATGCAGAGTTATCTCAATAGAACAAAAAACATTCCTATTACCTAGAAAATTCCCAGAAATTCAGGAGCTCAGTGTCAGGAACCAGGGACAGACACAAAATATTAGAACAAAAATGCTCCCAAGAGCTCTTATCGCTTAGAAAATTACAAGAGTTTTAGGAACTCTGGCCCAGAGCCAGGAGAAAGATTATATACAAACTAGAGGCCTGGTGCATGAAATTCATGCACGGGAGTAGAGGGCGGGGTGTCTCTCAGCCCGACCTGTGCCCTCTCACAGTTTGGGACCTCTCAGGGGATGTTCACCTGCCAGCTTAGGCCCGATCCCTCCCCCCCCAGAGGATCAAGACTAAGCCGGCAGGCTGACATCCCTCTTGCAGTCCAGGATCCCTTTTGCAGTCTATGATCCCTTGCTCCTTACTGCCCGCCTGCTTGCTGCTCCTTAATGCTTGGCTCACTGCTCCTTAGAGATGCTGCAGAGGTGGGAGAGGTGCTGCACTCAACAGCTGTGAGCTCAGCTTCTGGCTTAACACCGCTCCCACTATGGGAGCACACTGACCACCAGGCGGCAGCTCCTGTGCTGAGCATCTGCCCCCTGGTGGTCAGTGCACATCATAGCGACCGGTTGTCCCACCGTCATTCCACTGGTCTATTTGCATATTAGGGTTTTATTATATAGGATACAATTTCCCAAAGTACACTTTACATACCATGAAATTCACCAATTCAATGTCCAACTCAGTGGTTTTTAGTATATTTATAAAGTTGTGCAACCATCAGTATTATCTATTTCTAGAACAGTTTCATCATCAAGAAACAAAACTAAAAAACAATAAACCCTATACATTATCACTTCTCATCTCTTCCCCAGTCCTTGACAACCACTGATCCACTTCCTGACTTTGTGGATTTACCTATTCTGGACATTTCATATAAATTGAATCATATACCATGTGTCTGGCTTCCCTCACAGAGAATCATGGTTTCATGGTCTATCCATATTGCAGTGATTAGTCAGTGTTTCACTCCTTTTTATGACTGAGTAATAGTCAGCATGTGGATGGACCACATTGTGTTTACACATCATCTGTTGAACATTTGAGTCATTTCCACTTTTTGGCAATTACGAATATTGCTGCTGTGAACATTCACATACAAGTGTTTGTACAGACATATATTTTCATTTCTCTTAGGCATATACCTAGGAGTGGAATTGTTGGGTCACATGATGACTACACTGAGTGGCCAGATTATTATGATCTCTGAACACATACTAATCTGACCATTCAATATATATATATATATGAAGAGCCCGGTGCATGAATTCATGCATGGGTGGGATCCAACCAGCCTGGCCAGGGGGAGGGGACATGGGTGGTTGGTTGGCCTTCCTGCTGGTCGAACTCCTGGTCGAGGGGACAATTTGCATATTAGCCTTTTATTATATAGGATATACACCGAGTGGCCAGATTATTATACATTCAGAGATCAGAGTAATCTGGCCACTCAGTGTATATGTTTAGCCTTTTGAGGAACTTTCAGGTTATTTTCCACAGCAGCTCCCCTCTTTTGTTTCCATCAACAATGTATAAGTGTTCCAATTTCTGTACATCCTCCCAACACTTGTTATCTGTCTTTTTTATTCTAGCCATACTAGTGGTATGAAGTCGTATCTCATTGTGGTTTTGATTCACATTTCCCTGATAATTAATGATGTTAAGCATCTTTTCATGAGCTCATTAACTATTTGTACATATTCTTTGGAGCAATGTCTATTCAGATTTTTTGCTCTTTCTAAACTGGATTTATTATTATTAAATTGTAAGAGTTCTTTTTATATATTCTAAATACATGTCTCTTATCAGATATCTGATATGCAAATATTTTCTCTGATTTTATGGGTTGTCCTTTCATTTTCTCAATGGTGTTCTTTGAGGCACAAAAGGTTTTCACTCTGATGATGTGCAATTTGTCTAATTGCTCATACTTACGGTAGATGAGTGCTCTCATATCTCTTGGTTATCCAGAAATTGAATCACGGAATCATGGATATGAGTTTGTTTTAATAGTTGATGTCAAACAGTTTTTCAAAGTGTTGTAAGAACTTACAATTCCAGCATCAGTGGGCGAATGTTCTGATGCTATTTTTTCTCATCAACATTGGTTTTGTCAACGTTTGTTCAATGAGTATGTGTCCATCTGGCAGATGAAGAACTGGGTCTTAGAGAAGGAGGTGGCTTGCTCTGGTCACCCAGGTCAGTGGCATGAGCCATCTGGCTCAGAGTCAGAAAACACCTCTTGCTTCTGCCTTTGAAGGGTGGAGTCCTTAAGGCTATGGCTGGTAAATGATTGGGCACCTCTGGCCCCAAACACACCAGTTAGGCTGCCTAGACCCTTGGTGGCTGGAGAAAGGATCCCAGCAATGAACCCCTCATCTTACATCACCTATGGTCCTGGTAAGCGCAGATACTAGGTCTGCTGGGAGGACGTGGAGAGGATGGCAATTCCTGTCAAGATAGCAATGCAGCCTTCTGGTTACAGTGTCAGCTCACAGAGTTAGGGCTCAGGGATTCAATTCCTGGTCAAGGACACACATCTCAGCTGCAAGCTCAATACTCGGCCCTAGGTCAGAGCACATGCGGGAGGCAGCCAATTGATGTCTCTCTCTCTCTCTCTCCCCTCCTCCCTTCCTCCTTTCAATCTCTCTAAAAAAAATCAATAGAAAAAATATTCTTGGGTGAGGATTATAAAAAAACAAAAACAAAAAGACAGCAGTGCAAGTCGGCCACCCCGGAGATGATTAAGGAGCCTCGAGGGTTCTAGTCTTAGCCAATGCTTCACCAGGAACTCAACCTGACATGATCCTGGGCCTCGCTTTCCCCAGTTATAAAGTGGGATTATAATATTCCCCGTTGGCCTAAACTCATGAGAAAAAGGGCAAAAGTGTTAATTATGTTGACATTGATAATAATAATGAGCATATTTATCATTTATGGAAATTTGAACTCACTTATATTTAACCAGAGGGGGCTCTGATTGGGCCACTAAGTAACCAGCCAGTTCTGGGCACCCTAATAGGCTGCTTCTCCAATCTATGGCTGGCTGTTATGGGCAGGCAGCCAATCCCTGTCAAATCACAGGATAACAAATATAGCAACGGGGCTCCCAGGAAGTGCTTGTGGCCAATTTTCCAAAAGGCTGCTAAGGGCTTGGCAGATACTGGGATTTCTGGGTAGGAATGCCACCTAAAATACAGAAATGCCCAATTTAATTAGAATTTCTGATAAATGCTGAATATTGTTTAGTGCAGTGGTCGGCAAACTGCGGCTCACGAGCCACATGTGGCTCTTTGGCCCCTTGAGTGTGGCTCTTTCACAAAGTACCCCAGCCTGGGCGAGTCTATTTTGAAGAAGTGTCGTTAGAAGAAGTTTAAATTTAAAAAATTTGGCTCTCAAAATTTCAAATATTGTTGATATTTGGCACTGTTGACTAATGAGTTTGCCGATCATTGGTTTAGTGTAAGCACATCCCATTTGAGACCTACTTACAAGAAAAAAAAATTGTTCATTGTTTATCTGAAATTCAACTCTAACTAGGAATCCTGCATATTCATTTGTTAAATCTGGTGATCCTATTTCCAGGGATTCTCCACTGCATACAGGACACAGGGAGAAAAAGGAAAAAGGACAGAAGTGAAAAGTTAATACAGAAATTTGTTCCTGCATAGGGACTAAATCTGTAGGTTTTTGACCCAGGCCCCACTGGCTCCTCCCCTCATCACATGCAGCTACATCCTCTCTCAAGACCTTTCCTTTCCTTCCTCCCATGAAGAGGACAGTTGAAACGTGTCTTATTTCTCTATTCTGAGTCGCACAATACCCAGTGGAATGTCATCAGAACAAATTTACTAACACAATTATACTAATGCAAGAACTCAGGCTTGTCCAATATTACATAGAAAAACTGAGTCTAAAGACCTGGGATTAGTAGCAGCTAATTCTAGCTTCTTTCTCTGTTTCAGAAACAGTCATTTCCCCAACACTGTCCCCTTCACTGGTAAAACACATCCAGTAAAGACCTCTAGGGACATAATTATGGTCCTAGAAAGTTAGGTTTATTAACTTGTTAAGCAAAAGAGATCACAGGTAGAGGAAGTATGGGATGATGGGGTGTCTGTCTCACCAGGAAGAGAGCGAGTGAGCGAGAGAGAGAAATTATAGGAGTACTAGAAGCCTGGTGCACAAAATTTGTGCACTGAGGGACTGGGGGTCCCTCAGCCCGGCCTGGGCCATCTTGTAGTCTGGAAGCCCTGAGGGGCTGTCTGACTGCGTGCTTAAGCCTGTTCCCTGTGGGAAGCGGACCTAAGCCAGCAATTAGACATTCCTCTCACAGTCTGGGGCTCCTTGCTCCTTACCACCCACCTGCTCACTGTTCCTTACCTGTCAGCTTGCTGTTCCTTAGCGCTGCCATGGAGGCCAGCTTCTAGATGAGCAGTGCTTCCCCTGTGGGAGTGCAATGACCACTAGGGGGCAGCTCCTGTGTTGAGTCTGCCCCTTGATGATCAGTGCGCATCATAGTTACTGGTTTTTCCAATGTTTGGTCTGTTTGCATATTAGGCCTTTTTATATAAAATAAGCTCATGCTGCCTACTTGAGAGAGAACTTTTGTTCTTCATAATGACATTAATGCCACTGATTCATAGGAGCTTTAAATTAATTCTGTGGAGTAGGACACCAGAATTATTAGTGTTCATTTTTAAAAAATGTTTTTATTGATTTTTTTACAGAGAGGAAGGGAGAGAACAGAGAACCAGAAACATCAAAGAGAAACACCAATCAGCTGCCTCCTGAACACCCCCTACAAGGGAGCAAGCCCCCGACCAAGGTACATGCCCTTGACCAGAATCAAACCCGGGATCCTTCAGTTTGCAGGCCAACACTCTATCCACTGAGCCAAACTGGTCAGGGCTTAATGTTCATTTTTATCTGAGATCTCTACTTATCTAATGTTCTTGGTCCTACTGAAACATTTCAGTATACAAAAATACTGCACTGTTAATACCCAAGAGAAAATCCATCATAATGTTTATGCTGGTCATTATGATCACTGTCTTACAATTTTTAAAAATAAACTATCATGCCCTTCAAAAAGATTATAGGATTTTTTTTGAAAAGTAGAGTTTAGGTAATATTTACATGAAACATAATTTGATAGGTTCAAAGCTAGGCAGAGCTGTGAATAAAGTGGCTGGCACGAAGCCTGCGCTGAGAAGCAGACGCAGGGTTCTGTTTCCTTGGAAACTACCAAGTGGAGTACTGTGTCTAGACATCCTTCATTTTGAAGTTCTGCACCTGGGTTGGAAATCCAGGCTGCTTCTCCGGATCAAAGTGACCTACAGAGTCAGACCTTCCAGGCACGAGTAAGATGTTACTTTCTCTCCAAGGGGATGGAAAACAAGAAAGATTCTGACAGTCTATGACTTTAGAGAACAATGGCTCCTTAATACTTTAATACCCTTAATGCGATTAGCAAAAGCCATTTGTATAGATTCACATGACATATCACTGACTCATCACATAGAACACTTAAAAGTCCACAACATCCAGAACTTGGATCTTGGTTTCTAACCATTCTCCAATAAAAGGAACCAGAGCTCCATGGAGAAATGGCTGAGTCTACATTATAGAAAACAGTATGGAGTTTCCTCAAAAAATTAAATAAGGCCGAGACCGGTTTGGCTCAGTGGCTAGAGCATCGGCCTGCGGACTGAAAGGTCCCGGGTTCGATTTTGGTCGGGGGCATGTACCTTGCTTGCGGGCACATCTCCAGTGTGGGGCGTGCAGGAGGTGGCTGATCGATGTCTCTCTCTCATCGATGTTTCTGGCTTTCTATCCCTCTCCCTTACTCTCTGTGAAAAATCAATAAAATATATTTAAAAAAAAATTAAATAAGGCCCAAACCGGTTTGGCTCAATGGGTAGAGCGTCGGCCTGGGGACTGAAAGGTCCCAGGTTCCATTCCAGTCAAGGGCATGTATCTTGGTTGCAGGCACATCCCCAGTAGGGGTCATGGAGGAGGCGGCTGATCAATGTGTCTCTCTCACTGATGTTTCTAACCTTCTATCCCTCTCCCTTCCTCTCTGTAAAAAATCAATAAAATATATTTTAAAAAATTAAATAAGGAACTTCCATTTGACCCAGAGATCACACTTCTAGGAATTATATCCTAAGAATCCCAAAACACCAATCAGAAAGAATGTATGTACCCCTATGTTCATAGCAGCACGATTTACAATAGCTAAGATCAGGAAACAGCCCAAGTGTCCATCAGTAGATGAGTGGATAAAAAAGCTGTGGTACATTTATACCATGGAACACTATACAATGGTAAAAAAGAAGAATCTCTTAACCCTTTGAGACAGATCTGGTGAGTATCATGCTAGGTGAAATAAGCCAGTCAGACAAGTACCACATGATCTCACTCATATGTGGAATCTAAGTAACAAAATAAACTGATGAACAGAGCAGATCCAGAGACATGGAAGTATGGAACAGGGTGTAAAATCTCAGAGGGAAGGGAAGGGAGGGTGGGTAGGAGGAAGGTAATCAACCAAAGACCTTGTATGCATATATGCATAATCCATGGACACAGACAATAGGGTGGTGAAGGTCTGGGATGGTGGTTGGGGGCAAGTTAGAGGGGGTCAATAGGGGAAAATGGTGACATATGTAATAATTTCAACAATAATTTTTTTTTAAATGAGAGAGAAATGGCTGATTCTAGACTGGGGCAGGAAATATACAAGATGAGCCTGGAGCAGCTTGTAGCACCAAAATGTAAGTGTTAAAAAATCCACACACACACAAAATCTACCACAATGATGGGGATATATCAAAGGGACACAGGAACCAAGCTCATCTTGACCTTCTGCTCAAACTGGCACAGTCTGATCCAGAAATATGGCCCCCAGTGTTTCTGACAATGTGCTAAGAATATAGGTTTCATTAAGTTGGACTAAGGGAACTTCCTTGAATGGGTCATTCAAAATATCTACCTTTCTGCAAAATGCTAGCTCTTTGTTCATAAAGCAAAATTTAAAAATTTCAATAAATAAAAAAGAAGACATGACCACTAAATGTCATACAGTACTCTGGATGGGATCCTGGAACAGAAAGAAGATACAGAATATACAAATTAATAGAAATAGAAAGTACATAGTGGGTTCCAGGGGTGGAGGAGAGAAATGGGAAGTTAAGTGTTTAATGGGGACAGAATTTCCGTTTGAAAAGATGAGGATGTTGGTAATAGTTGCACAACATTGTGAATGTACTTAATGCAATAAATATGTACACTTAAAAGAGTTAAAATGATAAAATTTGTCATGTATTATATAATCTAAAAAACAAACAAAAATAAGAGACCCTTAAGAATCCTATGTGGCCGAGACCGGTTTGGCTCAGTGGATAGAGCGTCGGCCTGCGGACTGAGAGGTCCCGGGTTTGATTCCGGTCGGGGGCATGTACCTTGCTTGCGGGCACATCTCCAGTGTGGGGCGTGAAGGAGGCGGCTGATCGATGTCTCTCTCTCATCGATGTTTCTGACTGATTTGAAAAATCAATATTATTATTGATTTTTCACAGAGAGGAAGGGAGAGGGATAGAAAGTCAGAAACATTGATGAGAGAGAGACATCGATCAGCTGCCTCCTTCACGCCCCACACTGGAGATGTGCCGCAAGCAAGGTACATGCCCCCGACCAGAATCGAACCCGGGACCTCTCAGTCCGCAGGCCGACGCTCTATCCACTGAGCCAAACCGGTCTCGGCAATAAAATATATTAAAAAAAAAAAAAAGAACCCTATGTGGTCCATAGGATTCTGGTGTAGCTCAGTGGTTGAGTGTTGACTTATGAACCAGGAGGTCACAATTCAATTCCAGGTCTGAGCACATGCCCAGGTTGTGGGCTCAATTCCCAGTGTGGAGTGTGCAGGAGGCAGCTGATCAATGATCCTCTCTTATCATTGATGTTTTTAACTCTCTCTCCCTCTCCTTTCCTCTCTAAAATCAATAAAAATATATCGGGGCGGGAGGAGAAGAATCTTGTGTATTTGACCAGATGACTTTAGGAGACTTCCATGAAGTCAAAATACGTAGTAGAAAAGATTGTCTTTTTGTTTATTTCTCCTTTAAAAAAATAACCCTGCCAAAACGGGTTTGGCTCAGTGGATAGAGTATCAGCCTGTGGACTGAAGGATCCTGGGTTTGATTCAGGTCAAGGACATGTACCTTGGTTGTGGGCACATCCCCAGTGGGGGGTGGGCAGGAGGCAGCTGATCGATGTTTCTAATTCTCTATCTCTCTCCTTTCCTCTCTGTAAAAAAAAAAATCAATAAGATATATTTAAAAAATATAATAATAATGCTCACCCAAGGATATGTTTAGAAAGGAAAGGAGGGAGGGGAAAAGGAAGAGAGGGAGAAAGGGAGAGGTATCCTCCATGTGAAAGAAAAACATCAATTGGTTGCTTCCTATATGCACTCCGGTGGGGATTGAACTTGCAACTCAGGTATGTGCTCTGATCTGGAATTGACCTGCAATCTTTTGGTGTATGGGATGATGCTCCAACCAACTGAGCCACCTGGCCAGGGCTCTCCTTTGTTTTTTACCAGCAAGCTGAAAGCCAACTGGGATAATTTAAAGCCAAAACTTGGACACTTGAGTTTGTCCAGTAGTGACTTTGATTAGTTCCTAAGAGATGCGTCAGAATAAGGATGGCTTCCTTCAATCACAGATCTTCCTACTGCACACTCGTTGGGAATGTCCAAGTATGAAAATATTTAGAGATTCCAGGAAAGCTTCAAGGTCTTGGGTGGCCCTAGAACTCAAGGCTTATCCCCAGCTTGAGGCCAAGTAAGAACCTGGATAGAAGGAGCTCTGAGGTGTAGTTGGCAACACAAAGCAGGCGCTAGAACCCCAAACACAAACGACTCACCAAGAGAGCCAAGCTGGGGGGCATTTCAGTACCATGGAAAGCTCTGAGAGGCCCAGAGAGTACAAGAGCACCGATCGTGCCAGAGTGGGGAGGACACAGTCTTGGACTGAGGAGGGTGGGGAAGGTGCAACCTCAGACCCCAACAGTTTGGGATTCTGTGTGGGGTGAAAGAGGGCAGATAAATTCACTCCTTCTTGTGCTTTGAGCCCCACTAATCAGGGACTCAGCAAACCACAGCCCCCAGGGCCAAGTTTGCAGGAGAATGCTGATGAGGTTTGTGGTATATTTGGGGGTATGGGGAGGCTTTGTCCCAACCCCCTCAAGCTTTTTGGGCACAGCTAGGCAGCTTATCCAAAGAGAAGTGTCCTGTCTTATATCAGGGGCTGGCACACTCTCTGCAAAGGATCAGAGAATCAATATTTTTGGCTTTGCAGCCCGGGTGGTTTCTGTCACAACAGTCAACTGTGCAGTTGTGGCGGAAAAACAGCCATAGATGATGTGTAAATAAATGCGTGTGGTTGTGTTCCAAAAAACTTAATTTTTTTTAAATTGACTCTTAGTGTCAGATGGAGAGAGAGAAACATTGATGTGAGAGGAAGACTTTGATTGGCTGCCTCTTGCATGCTCTTTACTGGGGATCAAGCCCATAAACCAGGCATGTACCCTAATCAGGTAACCTTTTGGTATATGGGATGATGCTCAACTAACTGAGCCACACGGACCAGTGCCAATAAAACTTTACTTAGACAAACAAGGGGTGGGATGGATTAGACCTTGTCTTTTTTTTTTTTATATGTTTTATTGATTTTTTACAGAGAGGAGGGGAGAGGGACAGAGAGCTAGAAACATCGATGAGAGAGAAACATCCATCAGCCGCCTCCTGCACGCCCCCTACTGGGAATATGCCTGCAACCAAGATACATGCCCTCGACCGAAATCGAACCTGGGACCTTTCAGTCTGCAGACCGACAGACCGACGCTCTATCCACTGAGCCAAACCAGTTTTGGCTAGACCTTGTCTTAAACCAACTTGTTTTAGCAGAGAAAGAATGAGCCTTTAAAACATTCCAAAAGGGCCTCAAGGTCTGAAGGCTTTCATCCTTACTGCCATTAGAACTCAGTGCCATTAGAACATCATGAGGTACAAAAGCCAGGCTCACTTATTGTGGGATGAGACCACAAACAGCAGGGATGAGCCCTTTAGATCAGTCAGCCTGCAAGTAGCCTACTAAATGTCCCCACATATGTGAATGGTAAGACTAGCAGAACTGTCCTGCTGGGCCCAGTCCAAATTGCTGATCTACAGAACAAGGGGTGAATTGAACAATGGTTGTTTAAATCCTAGTCAGCGAGACAGGGGTGTGTGCTCTGACAGCTCTTCCAGGAAGCCCTGAAAGCTCACATGGCAAAGGATGTGCACAATACTATTGCAGGGACTTTTGCATAGTCAGGAGCAGCAATTTCCTCCTCCCATCCACTGCTGACCACTGTAATGCGTTTTTTTCTAGTCAGGCAGAACCTATTTACATGCAAGCATATTTTAAGTATACTTAAATACAACATTAGCTTGTTCTGAATCTTTTTTCACCTAACATCACATCATGTCATGCACATCTTTCTCCATGTGGACATCTTCCCAAAGTTAAGTCTGCTGGCTGAGCTTACTAGTAAACTCTGCATAGATTTATAATACTTCTTTCCTGCTGACACAAAGGCATCTGTGCCTCCAGTTGCGCCAAGAATGATCTCATTGACCCCAGGACAAAACAAATGAGGCAACAGAAATACAGCCAGGGAAGCCTCACAGGGTTCTAGATTTCTATGGCACAAGCCTACCCTTGTTTGCAAAGCTTTTTTTTGGTGTGATTCTATGTGCTACCTCTGTTTTGTTTTGTATTTGAATAATATTGGTTTCAGGTATACAATTCTATCATACATTATCAGCATATTATATATATATATTTTTTACCACACCAAGCGTTGTTGTTTTTTTATTGAACAAAATGCACATAACATTTACCATCTTAACTATTTTTCAGTGCATAGCTCAGTGGCATTAAGTACATTCACAGTGTTGTGCAACCATCCCCACCATCCATCTCCAGAACTTTCTCATTTTCCCAAACTGACACTCTGTCCCCATTAAACTCTAATTCCTTTTCCCTAGCCCCTGGCACCAGCTACCCAAAGTCTGTCTCTATGGATATGACTCTCCTACAGACCTCCTATGAGTGGAATCACACAATATTTGCCCTTTTATGTCTGTCTTATGTCACTTAGCTTAACATCCTCAAGGTTCATCAATGTTGTAGCATGGGTCAGAATTCCCTTCCTCTTTATGACTGAACTAGAGGCCTATTGCATGAAGATACATGCTATAGGCCTTCCTTCCCCTGGCTGCTGGCATTGGTTTTTCTCTGGCACCCAGGACCCAGCCTTTGCTCTGGCTGCAGTGGATAAGCCAAGCCTCTTCAGTCTTCAGTTGTCTTCAGTCTTCAGTCTTCACTCAGGCCAGAGCCCTCAGACTTCACTCCGAGCCTGCATATGCAAATTAACCTAACATCGTTATTGGTTTAATATGCATACACACTCCTGATTGGCTGGTGGGTGAAGTATGGTCAATTTGCATATTTATCTTTTATTAGTGTGGGTAATATTCTAGTGTGTGGATGGACCACATTTTATTTATTCATCTGTTAAAGGAAATTTGGGGTGTTCCTACCTTTTGAATACTGTGAATAATGCATTTAAAAACATTGTGGTACAAGTATCTGAGTCTCTGTTTTCAATTCTTTGGCTGTATACCTAGGAGTGAAATCAGTGAGCCATACAGTTTAACTGTGTTTAATTTTTCCAGGAACTGCCAGGCTATTTTCCATAGTAGCTGCACCATTTATACTCCCACTGACTCAGATCTGTTTTTATGTTATTCTTTTTATTTGAGGGGTGACATACATACAAAAAGGACATAAGTGCACTGACCTTAAGTGACTAGCTTAATAAATTGTATCTCTCTCTCAAATTAACCACCTCCCAGAAGTCCCATATGCCCCTACCCAATCAACACCCCCAGAGACAACCTGTCTGACTTTCCTGTTTCTGAATTTTGTATAAATGGAGTTATAAAGAAAGTCTTGTTTTGTTGTTTTTGACTGCATTCACCTAACCACTGTGGCTGACATTCATCTAATCCAGTGTGTGTGTGTATTTCAGTAGTTCCTTCCTTTTCAATGCCACGTGGATCCCTTTGTATGAAGATACAATTTATTCCATTCTTCTCTGGAAGGACATTTAAATCATTTCCAGTTGCTGGCTATGGTGAATAAAGCATTGGGAACATTCTAGTGCACGTCTTTTAATGGTGAAATAGGAACTTATTTTTCTGAGGTATACCTCCAAAAGGGAAACTGCTAAGATATGGAGTCCATGTAGTTAGCTCTTGTTGGTCCTGATGAACAGTTGTCCAATGTGGCTACTCCAATTTTCACTCCCACCAGCAATGCATGGGAGTTCTGTTGACTTTCCATCATGGCCAACAGTAGATATTATCAGTCTCTTTAATTTTGGCTCTTTGGGGGACAGGAATGTTCACCATGCTTTAAAAGATAATAGTGACCAGGTAGGAGATCAAGATTAACATCATCACAGAGAAGAAACCAAGATGGAGGCATAGGTAAACACCTAAACTGCTGCCTCCCACAACAATTTCAAAACTACAATTAAAAGACAAAACGGGCACCATCCAGAACCACAGGAAAGCTGGCTGAGTAGAAATTCTATAACTGGAAGGAAAGAGAAAAGCACATTGAGACTCAAAGGAGCTGCAAAAGGCTGAGGTACAGAGACACATGTGCAAGGAGAGGACTGGCAGCTGAGTGCCTGGCAGCAGGCGAAACTCGAGGGCAGCTTTCTCTCAGAGGTGCTTGCACTGAGACCCAGGGTCCTCATAGGGCAGGGCTGACAGGAAGCCAAGGCTGTGCCGCCCTGAGACTCCGCCCCATCCAAGCTGAGCACAGAGGCTTATGCAATTTTGCAAGTCTTCTCCCATAAAAGTGTCTCCAGCACAGAAGTTCTCCCAGCATAGACACAGCAGATCCTCACAGCCAATTGGCCTGGAGGTCAATTCCTTCCAGTGATACCAACAACAATCAAGACTTAACTACAACATACAGTCCATAAAAGGGTGCACCAAGAGTGTCCACCTCAGGCAACTGGAGGCTGAGCCACTCGAGCCCTATAGAACACCTAGCACACAAAACTACTCTACTAACTCAGGGAAGCAGTGAAAATATGGAGACAAAGAAACTGATCACAAATGAAAAAAAATGGAGGAAAGCAAACGACTGGATATAGAGTTAAAAACTACGGTTAAAAGGTTTTTCAAGAATTCCCTAGAAAAGGCCAATAAATTTAGCGAGACCCTCAAGGATATGAAAAAGGATCAACTAGAAATTAAACATAAATTGACTGAAATAAAAAATATTATACAGAGACCTAACAGCAGACTAGAGGAAAGCAAGAATCAAGTCAAAGATTTGAAACATAAAGAAGCAGAAAACACTCAAATGAAAAAGCAAGAAGAAAAAAGAATCCAAAAATGTGAAGATAATGTAAGGAGCCTCTGAGACTTCAAGAGAACCAACATCAGAATTATGGGGGTGCCAGAAGAAGAGAGAGAGCAAGATATTGAAAATGTATTTGAAGAAATAATGACCGAAAAATTCCCCCCACCTGTTAAAAGTAATAGACTTACAAGTCCAGGAAATACACAGAATCCCAAATAAAAGGAATCCAAAGAGAACCACACTAAGACACATCATAATTAAAATGCCAAGAGGAAAAGACAAAGAGAATATTAAAAGCAGCAAGAAAAAAACAGTTTATTACATATAAGGGAGCACCCATATGACTATCAGCTGATTTCTCAACAGAAACTATTCAGGCCAGAGGGGAGTGGCAAGAAATATTAAAAGTGATGAATAGCAAAAACCTAGAACCAAGATTACTCTACCCAGCAAAGCTATCATTCAGAATTGAAGGGCAGATAAAGAGCTTTACAGATAAGAAAAGGTTAAAGGATTTCATCAACATCAAACCAGTATTATATGAAATGCTGAGAGGTACTCGTTAAGAAGAGGAAGAAGAAAAAGGTAAAGATAAAAATTATGAACAACAAACCCATATCTATCAACAAGTGAATCTAAAATTCAAGTGAATAAAAAATCTGATGAACAGAATAAACTGGTGAATATAATAGAATCGGGCATAGAAAGGGAGTGGACTGACAATTTTCAGAGGGAAATGGATGTGGAGGGTGTGGGAAGAGACTGGACAAAAATCCTATGTGGGAACCTCTTTCCACGTCCCACATGGTTCAGGGTTCGGGTTCTGGAGGAGGCCGCACGCAAATGAAATGAGAGACCAGAAAACATTAATTTGGCGATATTGGGGGGGCCAGGCGGGAGCCTTCCTCTAGTGCAGTGGTTCTCAACCTTCCTAATGCCGTGACCCTTTAAGACAGCTCCTCATGTGGTGGTGACCCCCAACCATAAAATTATTTCCGTTGCTACTTCATAACTGTAATTTTGCTACTGTTATGAATTGTAATGCAAATATCTGATATGCAGGATGTATTTCCGTTGTTACAAATTGAACATAATTAAAGCATAGGGATTAATCACAAAAACAATATGTAATTATATATTGTGAAATATTTATTTCTAATTACAAATAAATGAAATTTTGTCTTGAATCGTGGTGTAGCATGGATAACAGTCTTCATATAACAACAGTAAACTATATTGCTACATTGCTACACCGAGGAGCGGTCTGTTGGTTCCTAAGACCATGGGAAATAGGTATTTTCTGATGGTCTTAGGCGACCCCTGTGAAAGGGTCATTCAACCCCCAAAGGGGTCGAGACCCACAGGTTGAGAACCGCTGCTCTAATGGAAAGGACTGCCACCTTCATTTGGCCTTGCCATCCCTTTTATTTAGGTTTGGGATACACCCTTTGCCCTAAAGCAGTCAATTCCAGTAACAAGTAGATTATCTTTATCAGTCAGGATTTAAATGATTATTTCATGGGGAAGTTTATTGTCTCAATTAGATAGGGAGTGGCTGGTTTTAACCTTTCAGAGCTTCAAGGTTGACCAGCCTTCGGGTCTCCTTTTTACATCCATTTAGTGAGAACAATGTTTGGCTTCCGACAATCGACAATCGTACACCTAAGAATGAGGACAGTGGGGGGAAGGTAAGGGCAGAAGGTGGGTGGGAACCAGGTAGAGGGGAGCTATGGGAGGGAAAAAGAGGAACAGTTGTAATAATCTGAACAATAAAGATTTATTAAATTGAAAAAAAAAAGATTAACATCAGTCATAAGTCCTGTTAATGGCATGTAACCTTGATGTAACCTGATGAGAAGAGCATTTTATCTGTTGGGGTCCAAATTCCCTAACGCCAGTCTAATTGTAAGAAAAATGTCAGGGGGAGGGGAGGGTCACAAATTGAGGGACAAAATACCTGACAAGTACTCCTCTAAACTTTCAAGGTATCAAAACCCAGGAAAGTCTGAGAAATTGTCACAGCTTAGAGGAGACTGGGACAGAAAAAGATGTTAGGGAAAAACTAAGGACATTCAAATAAAGGCTGGACTTTGTTTTATTGTTATTTTAAGATATATTTTTATTGATTTGAGAGAGGAAGGGAGAGAGAATCGTTGATTGGCTGACTTCTGCATGTTCCCACAGGGGACTGAGCCTGCAAACTGGGTATGTGCCCTTGACATGAATTGAACCTGGACCCTTTAGTCCACAGATCGA
Organism: Lasiurus cinereus; assembly: GCA_011751065.1. NCBI lineage: Eukaryota > Metazoa > Chordata > Mammalia > Chiroptera > Vespertilionidae > Lasiurus > Lasiurus cinereus. The sequence continues at coordinate 11,070,605 of JAAGEH010000343.1, read as the reverse complement.
TACTCTATCAATTGAGCCAAACTGGCTAGGGCTCAACCATCTTTTTTTGATGTTATATCAGAACTAGGCAAGTGGTAGTTTCTTTTTTCCCCCCTGAATTTTACTTTATTTTCAAGTGAGAGTTTCTTTTTTTTATTCCTCACCCGAGGATATTTTTTCATTGATTTTTTAAAAATACATTTTATTGATTTTTTTTTTTACAGAGAGAAAGGGAGGACAGAGAGCCAGAAACATCGATGAGAGAGAAACATGGATCAGCTGCCTCCTGTACATCCCTTACTGGGGATGTGCCCGCAACCAAGGCACATGCCCTTGACCGGAATTGAACCTGGGACCCTTGTGTTCGAAGGCTGATGCTCTATCCACTAAGCCAAACTGGTCTTGGCTCCATTGATTTTTAGAGAGAGTATAAGAGAGAGGGAAAGACAGAGAGAAACATTGATGTGAAAGAAACACATCAATTGGTTGCTTCCTGCATGCCCCCTGACCAGGGCCCAGGCGGGGGAAGAACCTGCAACTGAGGTACGTGCCCTTGACTGGAATCGAACCCGGGACCCTTCAGTTCACAGGCTGACGCTCTATCCACTGAGCCAAATTGGCTAGGGCTAAAGTCTGGACTTTAGTTAAAAAATAATGTATTTAGATTGGTTGCTTGGTTTCTAGAAATGTATCATACTAATGTGGCATGTTACAAATAAAAGGAGCCCTGGCCCGTGTGGCTCAGTGGTAGAGCATTGCTCCTCACACTGAAACGTTGTGGGTTTGATTCTCAGTCAAGGGCACATTACCTGGGTTGCAGGTCTATCCCAGGCAACCAACCAATCAATGTGTCTCTCACATCGATGTTTCTCTCTCTCCCCACTTCCTTATTCCCTTCCATTCTCTCTAAGAATCAATGGAAAAAAACATCCTCAGGCAAGGATTAATTAAAAAATAAAATAAATACTAGTAAAATAAGGGAAATGGGTAGAAGAACTGCAGTATAAGAACACTACTCAATCTTTACTACTTTTTGGTAAAGAGTATTTATCAAAGATAATACTGTAGCCCAACTGGTATGGCTCAGTGGTTGAGCTTTGACCTGTGAACCAGGAGGTCATGGTTCAATTCCAGGTCAGAGCACTTGCCTGGGTTGCAGCTCAATCAGCACTCGGAGCCATGTAGGAGGCAGCTCATCAGTGGTTTTCTCTCATCATTAATATTTCTATCTCTCTGAAATCAATTTAAAAAGTTTTAAAGATAATCTGTAGTGTATTTCCTTGGTTTGAACACGCCTGAGCTTCTTCTCACTTTTACATTTTTGACATCTGGATGTATGCATTTTTAAAAAATATATATTTTTATTGATTTCAGAGAAAAAGGGAGAGGGAGATAGAGATAGAAATATCAATGATGAGAATCATTGCAAGTGTGACATCCAGACTTCCCAGTCTGCAGGCCGGCCAAACCAGCTAGGACTGGATGTATGCATTTGATAAGTAATAACAAAAGATTGTTCCCAGCCCTTGGGCAAGTGTGGCTGTGAGCAGGCTGGGGGGAAGGGGAGGGGTTGCTCTGGAGCTGAAAACAAGACAATGGAGGACGTGTGATACCTTCTGAAGTATTTAGAGCCATAGGAGAGGATGGGCCAGGTCACTTGGGAACTGACTCCAACACGACCACTGTCCTGACCATTTCTGTTGGAGATGACTGTTTTGGGAGTCCAACAGCCAAGCAACTGTATCTTGTAACTGAGGACATATCCAGGACTGCCTAGGGTAAAAATGCCTGGGAATTCATCCTTCATCAAGTCCACCCCAAAAGAACTGATAAGACTTGGTGGAGAAGTACTCCAGTTCCCTCGCCTTCCCCAGAGGGCTAATTCCAAGGTGTGTGCACCAGTCCCTCTGGTGATGAAGCTCCAATTGCCCCCTGTGGCAGCAGGCCAGAGAATCACCCTTTTTTGCTGCCTTTTCTTCCTTGTGTCACCGCCCACCACACCATGCTGTTTTCTGCACTTCTCAAATTAGTAACCTGCACTCAAGCCCTTGTTTTTAGCATCTCCAGGGAACTCAGCCTGGGATGGGACTGTGACCAAGATGAGAGGAAATACTCTGGAAAGAGATGCACAGCGGGTGATAGACCGTCACAGCTGGGATCCAATTCCACCATTTCATGGAGTGGCAGGTGGGATGGGCAGGTGGCATTTGTCATTTCATCCACAAAGCTTGTCTGAGCCCCACAGGGCTGCTCTATCCCAGGTAATCTCAGGATATAGAGGTGACCAGGAGAGAGTCCCTGTCCCTCACTAGATTCTGCAGGAACCAACCAGTCAGAACAATGTTAGAGCTAGGTCTCCTGATGTTGGGACTGAGTCATTCTCTGTGGGTGTGACCTGGGCACTGTGGGGTGTTGAGCAGCATCTCTGGCACTCACCCACTAGATGCCAGAGTACTGACAACCACATATATCCTCAGTGGTCCCTGGGAGCAGTCACTCTGGTGAAAACAGCTGTGCTGAAGCTGTCAGTATGGCCCTGAGTGATCTCAGCCTCTTTAGGGTCAGTGCCTGCATTGAAAGCTGTCCCTCACCCTGGCTGGCTTGGCTCAGTGGAAGGGACATCAGCCTGCGGACTGGAGGGTCCCAGGTTCGATTCCCACCAGGAGCAGATGCCTGGGTTGCGAGCTCAATCCTCGGTGGGGGGTGTGCAGGAGGCAGCCCATCAATGATTCTCTCTCAATCATTGATGTTTCTATCTCTCTCTCCTTCTCCATTACTCTCTGAAATCAATCAATAAATATATTTTAAAAAAGAAAAGAAAGCTGTTCCTCTTTCCACCCCTCTCGTGCTTTAACGCTCCCTGCAACATGACCCCTGTATAATAAATTACATCTTCTCAGTTCATTGTTCACTGTCCTCTCTAGAAAAGGAACACTGCGAGGACAGGGATCCTCATCCACTCTCTTAGCTGGTATGTCCCCAGCACTCAGATGAGTGTCAGCTATGTAGTAGGTACTTAATAAACACTAGTTGGATAAAGGGTTGAACAAAGGCATGAATGGATGAATAAGTAAAGGGTTACAATGAAGGAAGGAAAGAGGGGAAGATTTCCTTTCTGCCTGTGTGGTGGATGGAAGATCAGAAAAAGGGTTTATCCTAAATGGAGGGACCCATCATCCAGTTTGCCTGGGACCAAGAGGTTTCCTGGGTTTCTAGTCTGAAGGCTGAGACAGTGGTGGACAAACGGAAATGGCTGGTCACCCTACCTAACGACAATAACAACTACAACAGCAAGTGTGACAGCAAATAACTGTTATTGATTAGGCAACTATTCTAGCACTTTCCATATTAATTCATTCAACCCTCACAAACATCCTGATGTCGGGACTATTAGTAGCAGCTGTTTGTCAGAGGTTAAGGGTTTTATCCAAGAACCCAGGCAGGGAAGGGTGGGCCAGGACTGTAAGTATGATGGCATAGGGAGATACAAGGCATATCCTGGGACCTGGCCTTGTTGGGAGAGGTGCAGGAAGGTTCTGGAGAAAGTGAAGGAAGTGACACTAGAAGGAGGAATCCAAGGAAGAATATTCTATGCAGGGAATATTGATGGCCCTGGGCCCAAGGTCCCATCAAGCCAGGGCTTGCTTTGACATCCCTCACGGGAGGAGTTGGACAGGAGCAGCTGCTGGGAGCCACTCTCCAGTTGGCTGCCTGAGTCAGGGTTTGAGAGGACTCTGGGGTCTCTGCAGAAAGTGAGGGGAAGTAGAGATGGGGAGGAGGAAAGAAAGAAGGAGGAGGGGAAGGGAGAAGGGAGGGAGAGGAGAGGGAGCCAAAGATGTGAGGGAGGAGGAGAGAGGAGTTTCCTGAGCCACTGGCTCCAGCTGCTGTGTCTTATGGGATGAAAGCTTAAAATAGCTCCTAGTTCAGGGAGCCTGGGAGTCAGGGAATCCAACTGACTGGCTCCTCTCCCTGGTAGGAGGAGGGGTGGCTCTGAGTTTTGGTTTTCTCAGGCTGAAGTGGGCGTACCGAGCAGGGACAGAGCAGGGACCCCAAATTCATGGGCCAGGGTCCCTGCGAGTTTGACATGCTTGCAGGTCCTTAATCCAAAAGCTGAATATTCCCAGCTGTGAACATCCCTGTGTAACCCCCACCCCCACTCCAAGGTAACCACTAAGCTGACTGTAACCTTTGTCAGTGGCCTTGGTTGGGATTTCACACAAATGGAAGCAGCCACATCTCCTCCCTCAGATCTGGTCCCTTTCTATCAGCACTGCTGGCAAGATTCACCCACAGGAGCGTGTGTGCTACAGGACTCCACGCTCAGCCTTCCCACCTCGAGCCTATGTGAACTTGGGTACTTTGCTGCACATCTCTAGCCCTCAGGCACCTTTCTGGGGAGTGCAGCATCACCTCCCTTCCTGGGCAGTTGTGACTCTTATGTGAGATACTGAAAAGACAAGCGGTTGGGTCCCTAGCTGCACAGATCCAACATACAAATATAATACATATACAATATAGTCACATACACATGTACATATTTGCAATGCATATACACAGATATATACATACATAGCTGGCAATTGTCACAGTCAAGTAGCTGTGTTAGTAAGGATGTCCAAACAGAATCCATGGAATGTTTGTGTGCATGTACATACATATATACATACATAATACATACACACACCTGTATATAAGTATGTATGTCATATATAATATGATTCACACATAATATATACACATACATATACACTTACATGTATAAATGCGTATGTATACTATATAGGTATAAATATATAGCATATACTTACAACATATATATATAGTATATAAAAATGTCAGTATGTAGATACATGTTTATATACACATATATACCTGTATACTACACACATACATAAATATATAGGTGCATATATACAGTATGTTTACATGTATAATATATACACATACATACAATATACAGTATACAGAGTGGCCAGATTATTCTGATCTCTGAATGCATAATAACCTGGCCACTCAGTGTATATCCCATATAATAAAAGGCTAATATGCAAATTGTCCCCTCAACCAGGAGTTCAACCAGCAGACAGGCTGGCCAACCGCCCATGTCCACTCTCCCTGGCCAGACCCCACCCATGCACAAATTCATGCACTGGGCTACATATGTGTGTGTGTGTATCTAGCCACACACTAAGTGGCTAGATTACTATGCGTTCAGAGGTCATAATAATCTGGCCACTCAGTGTATATATACACACATATACACTATGTATATATGCACACATAAATATGTGTGTAAATTTGCTATGTATACACACTATGTATACACACACACACACGGGGGCACGGGGAGAGAGAGAGAGAGAGAGAGAGAGAGAGAGAGAGTTTTACATGATGGTGCTGCCCTCAGGTCAGAAATCTCCAGCGTAGGGCCACAGCTGGAAACCCAGGGAAGAGCTGATGTTGCAGCTGGAGTCCTCAGGCCTTTGAGGCAGAGTTCCCTCTTTCTAGGAAACTTCATTGTCTTCTTCCAAGACATTCAACTGTTTGGATCAGGTCCACCCACGTGTGTCTGTCACAACTTCCTTTACACAAGGTCCGCTGGTTTCAGTGTTAATCTCATCTGGAAAATACCTAGGAACCCCATCTGGGATAAAGTTTGCAGGTATAGCGAACACTAAGATTAACCATCCCATGGCATTTATGCCACTTGTTTTATATTCCCCCATGACCGCTGTCAGCTAAACCGGCAGCTATGTGGGCAGGTGGCTTTTTCCTGGCCAGCTATGGGTGCCCAAGGTCTGGGCCTAGCAGATGCTCAATAAAGAAGCATTCCTGTTGAGCGAGTTCTGTACTTGGAGTATATTTTTACATATACTCCGTCCAGTATATGTAAAAAGAATTATGGCTTTATTATGGAAAGGGGGGGGGGGAACGACTTCTTTCAAGGGCGGGGCTCGAACCCTCAACCCTAGGTCCCGCGAGGTTTCCCTGGGTCCCAGCCTCAGCGGGCTGGGGCGGCCGAGGACAGCCGAGGACGCGCGTGCGTGCGTCCGTGCGGGAGAGTCCACGGAGGGGAGAGCAGGGGAGGCACGGGCGGCGCGCCGGGAGGGGCAGCGGGCGGGCGCCATCGCCTCGCGCCGGGCTCCCCCTGCACGCGCGCGGCGAGTGGTTCGGTCCTGTTCCCGGCTCATTGTGTTCGTCTCACGCCGGCCCAAGATGGCGGCGGCGCTGGAGGCCCTGGTCCTGTGACCACAAAAAGGGAGCTGGGAGCAGGACGGGAGCGTGGCGGCGGCGGCGGCGGCGGCGGCGGCGGCCGAGGCCCAGGCCGGGCCCCCTCTCCTCAGCCTCCCGCCCTCCCGCCCGCCCTCCTTCACACTCCCGCCCCGCCCCCGCTGGCGGCGCCCCGCCCCTCCCCCAACCGCCCGACTAGCATGGTGCGGCAGCCGCGCGCGCCGACATGGGGGAGAAGCTGGAGCTGAGGCTCAAGTCGCCCGTGGGGGCCGAGCCCGCCGTCTACCCGTGGCCGCTGCCGGTCTACGTGAGTACCACCCTGGCTCCCCTTCGGCCGCGCCTTTCCCCGGACCCCGCTCTCCGCGGAGCGCGCTGGGGGTCCACCGAGCAACGGAACGACGCGGTTCCACAGGCACGCCCGGCGACCTCCCTGCCTGCCGGCCTGCCTGCCCGCCTGCCGGCCTGCCGTGGGGCTCAGGGCCGGACCCCGCGCCTCCGAAAGGCGCCCGCGCCCCGGCTGCGGCCGCCTGTGCGGGGCCGGGACCCCGGGCCATCCGGGCCGCGGTGGCTGGCGAACTTGCCTCCCCGTGTTTCATGTCCTGACGTTCAGGGTTTCTTTTTTGCTTTTCTTTTCTCTCTTTTTCTTTTTTTTTCTTTTTGTAGTTTATTCTTTGAGCTGTCAGCGGGCTCCGCTTTATTTTTGTGTCCGGGGGCATCTTCTCCTTCTTCCCCCTGGTTTTTTGTTTTGCTTTCGGCAGTTCGCCCTCCTAAGCTTGGCCGGACTGGCCAGACCACCGGACGGACCCAGGCTTTTCTGTACAGAAATAAGACGGGGGACTGGCCGGGCCCTGCGATCGGAGGCTTTCTGTCCCCCATCTCGAGTGACCCTAGGAAAATGACAGGTCGAGCGGAAATTTACAAAGTTGTCCCCGGGGTGGATTCTGGAAATGCAGGGCGCGGGGTGGGCGCTTGGGCCTCTCGCCCGCCAGTGCCGTGCGGTGGGTGTCGGTGTCGGTGTCCCTGCGCCCACTCTCCGGCCGGGCCGTGTGCTGTCGTGAGGGAAAACGCAGCGGGCGCCATGGGCGGGCGTCTTTGGGGCGCCCTTTCGCGCGCCTGTCTTGCGGGGCGAGGCGTGGGGGGGGGGGCAGGGGGGATGGCAGGGGCGGGGCCTCCAGGGGACCCGGCGGGGAAGCCCGTGCGCCCCGCCCCTTGCACGCCCTGGGAGTGTGTCAGTTTTTGGAAACCTCGCACCAGGGGCGGGGTTGGGACGCTGGGACCGCCCGGGGGCTGGTGTCTGAGGTTTTTCCTGGTTTCCAGCCTGCCATGCGCGTGAGCGCTTTGGAGTTTTGCGTATCTCGAACCCCGAGGGGAGGTTGAGTCCAGCTCTAGCTTTTCCGGTGCGTGTCTTGCGGGCGACCTGAGCAGCGGGCGGGGTGGGGTGCCCTCCAAAGCTAGAGAAAACAGAGTGGGAGTCCCGGTGGCTGTCCAGCGCATTGTTTAAAATTTAATGATCTTTAGTGGCATGAAGTATTACTTACTTTTTTTAGGGTACAGTTCTGGAGGTTTTTGACAGATCCGTGCCAATCAGACTGCAAAACAGTCACATCATTTCTCAGTGTCCCTTCTGCTGCCTTTTGCCACCAACTGCCCTCCACCTTCTGGCAATCACTAACCTCCTCTCTATCCCTACGGCTTTGGCTTTTCCAGAAAGTTAGGTCGGTGGACTAAACAGCACAGAGCCTTTTGATTCTGGCTGCTTCTGCTTAGAAAAACATACCGAGATTCATCCATGTTGTAGTGAGTCTAAAAAGTAACTCTTGCCTGGCTGGCGTGGCTCAGTGGTTGAGCATCGACCACAGGAGGTCATGGTTTGATTCCTGGTCAGGGCATATGCCTGGGTTTCAGGCCTGATACCAGTGTGAGGCATGCAGGAGGCAGCAGATCAGTGATTCTCATTATTGATGTTTCTATCTCTCTCACTTCTCTCCCTTCCTCTCTGAATTGAATAAAAATATATTTAATAATAATAATAATTTAAAAAGTAACTCCTTTTTCTTGCTGTGTATCCTGTTGATCCATAGGCTGCTGGTGGCAGGACACTTGGGATATTTCCCGTTTGGAGGGGATTACATATAAAGCTGCTCTAAACATCCTCAGACAGGTTTTTATGTGAACTTGGGTTTCACTTCTCTTGGGAAATGCTTAGGAACAGAATGGGGGTTAGGTGGGGAGGGCTGTACTGAGTGTACAGTGAACATTTGTATACCTTACAAATTGGTATTTTTGAACATGAGAAGAATTGAAATCACTGTGACCCAGCACCAGGCATTATATACTAAGGTGAAAATTTACCCAGAAACACTCATGTTGTTTCTATCACCTGCTTTTATTTGGGTGGAGCAAGGCCACAGGGATTTGTAAACTTTGTAAATAAGGCCTCTTGGGTTGGGACCTGGCTTTCTAGTGACAGGTGTTTCTGAACTACAGAGCATCTTTTCCTTGCTGGCCCTGGCCTCACTTGGCAGGGGATGAGGGTGTGCTGCCCACCTGGCCTGGTGTGCCACCTCATGTCAGCAGGTCCCTTTCTGGCGTGGCTGTCCCACTGCCAGGCCAGGCCAGTGAAATTCTCAGCTAGCTGCCAGGGCTCGCAACAGCTTTACTTTGCAGTGACATCTGTCAATCTCCCATTTCCCCACTGAGGAATTTTGCTTTTCATGGGAAATGAGGGGGCAGTACTTATAGAGTTTATATTTTGGGATGACTCAATGATGAATACATGAAGAAAGTGGGCTACTTCAGAAGCTTCACTTTTTGGAAGGTCAGATTACTCATGTGACCACACAGTTTAAATGACTGAGCTTAATTGTTCACTGATTCATTTCTAGTATTCTTGGAGGCCACAGAAGATAGTAGACAATGTTCTTATTCTCAAGAAACTTAAAGATGAAGGAAGGCGAATGATGTATAAACATAAAAGTTAGCAGAGCTATTATCATAGCCCTGTTTATAGGGTCAGCTGAGGTTCCAGAAGGGAGGAGGAAAAGCTACCACTCTTGTCCTGGAGGAGGTGTGGGTGGATTCTCTGAGGAGGGGCATCTGTAGGAGGAAGTGCGAACAGCCACAAAGGCCACACTCAGGAGTGTCCAGCTTGGGAAACCAGCTTTTGTGCAATTGGTGAACATGAGGGGGAGATCCAGCACATTCTGTTCCTTCAGTGACTGAGTTTCTAATACCCCCCCTTGCTGTTCACAGTGGCATAATTTCTAAAGCAGGATGGCCCTTCTTGGGTGGGAAACTAGGTCTCAGCTCAGAAGGGAGTAAATGGCATCTTGGATTGCTGGGTGGCAGGGCAAGAATAGTAGAGAGGAGGATGTGCAGGGGTCCTCCACCTGGGTGACTTAATAAGGCTGTGGGCGGGGGTGGGGGGTGCGGGGAGGAGCAGCATCAGTGTGACTGTCTCCACCCTCAGCTTCCTACCCAGAGCCCACAGTTCTCTGATGAGTGCCCTCTGAGTAGTCATGACCTTAATGCTGGCAATGAGTAATAGCTGAGTGGGCCGGCCAAGTGAGCCAGCCATCCTGTGACTCAGAAGATATTTTTTGATCTGACCTCTGTCTGCGTGAATCCTACCTAATCCAAGTTCAGGGGGGAGGCAGATTAACCCTTCCATGGCTTTATGTTGTTGAAATAGCCTGTGTAAAAGGGGAAGGGATGATCAAAAAAATCTGGCATTCCACATGTGGCTGTTTTCTTACTCTAGCCCCTAAAATCCAAATGCCTATTGCAAACTCTGATCCTAATGAATGGGAGCTGGAAGGAGTAGGGGTACCCCAAAAACTTTGGACATTCACTAGGGCGGAGGAGGCAGAGCTACAGGGACCTGCCTACCCTGTCTCCCTGTGGGAACTCTATCCTTTTTTTCTTAAGATTTTTATTTTGAGATAATTATGGATTCTTGTGCAGCCATAAAAAATAGTACAGCCCTCGCCAGCTTGGCTCAGTGGATAGAGCATCAGCCTGCGGACTGAAGGGTCCCGGGTTCGATTCCGGCCAAGGGCACATGCCTGGGTTGCGGGCTCTATCCCCAGTGGGGGGTGTGCAGGAGGCAGCCAATCAATGATTCTCTCTCCTCATTGATGTTTCTATCTCTTTCTCTCCTTCTCCCTTCCTCTCTGAAATCAATAAAGAAATATATTTTTTTTAAAAAGAAAGAAAGAATACAGAGACACCCCATGTTCTCTTTACCCAGTTACCCTCAATGGTGACACCTTACATGACCAGAGAATAATATGTAATTACTAGGGGCCCAGTGCACAAATTTATGTACCTTGAAAGGAACTGTGGGTCCAGAGGCTGCAGTGGGCACAGGCACGGGTCTCCCTCCCAGCCCCTCCTGCCATGACCCTGACCCCTTGTCTACCTACATCCTGCTCCTGCAGTTGCTGCTTCCATGGGCTGGCTGACTGTGCTGACCCTGCTTGCATCCGCTGATGGCACAGAGCTTTTGGGGCCAGTGCCAGCAGTGAGTGTGAGCCGTGGCTGCTTCCCCGATTGCCCCTCAGGAGCAGGGGAACGTGAAGAAGCCCTGAGGGGCAATCAGGGCCAGCAGCCACCACTTGTACCTGCCAACAGTGCTGAGTGATTGATGCTAGCGCTGGGCACTGGCAATGGATGCGAGCAGCGGCTCTGGCGCCAGCAGTGGGTGCTAGTGGGGCCGGCACTGGCAGCAGGTGCAAGAACCTGGCTGGACCATGGTGCACGGGAACAAAGAATTTTCAGTAACCACCAGAGGCTTGCCCTGATGACAGCGACTGGTGTCCCGCTTTGGTCTGGCGCCCCTGCTCACCTTCTCCACCATCCTGCCTCAGCCGATGCCCACCATGTTCCACTCTCTGCCACCTGCTGCCGATGCCCACCATAGAAACATTAATGTTCCATGCGCAACCCCTGGTGGTCAGCACACATCATAGCGACCAGTTGTTCAGTTGTTTGGTTGTTCCGCCATTCAGTCTATTTGCATATTAAGGTTTTATATAGAGAAATATTCATCTAATTCCAGAAGCCCTGTCTCTATCAGCAGTCATTCCCACCCACCTCCCCAGCCCCTAGCAACCACTAACCCCATTCCCATCTCTGGACTTGCCTATTCTGGATATTTCACATAAATGGAGTTTGGCTTCTCTCAATGAACATCATGTTCAAGTTTTATCCATATAGCTAGTTCAGTGCTTTACTCCTTTTCCTGGCTGCGTAATATCCCTCTATAAGGACAGACCAAGTTGTGGGGTCTTGAGACCCTGGTGAGGCGTTCCTTTGGCCTTCATTCTGGGGGTAGGGATGACCCCAGATGAACTGGTGTAGCACTAATAGTGACCACTTGCTGAAGGTAGAAGTATTTGGAATTTTCAGGGGCTCAGTGTATCTTGGTTTTCCAGATCCAAGTTGAGTCTCTGCCTGCCACTTGGTGGCAGGGCCTCGTGGGTGAGTTCTCCTGGTCAGAGGGGTCTCACATTCGTCCTTGTGCTGTCTCTCTTCTCCTCATACCCTTGGCTTCAGGCTGCAGTGGTCTGTGGTAATAAATTATTTTCTCTGCTGCGGACAAGAAAAGTTTTGGGGATAAAATTTTGGTCACCTCTAAAACTGGTTTGGCTCAGTGGATAGAGCGTTGGCCTGCGGACTGAAGGGTCCTGGGTTCAGTTCCAGTCAAGGGCACGTACTGTGGTTGTGGGCACATCCTCAGTGGGGGTTGTGCAGGAGGCTGCTGATCCATGTTTCTCTCTCATCGATGTTTCTCTCTATCCCTCTCCCTTCCTCTCTGTAAGAAATCAAAAAAATATATATATATATTTAAATATAATTTATTGATTTCTTACAGAGAGGGAAGGAGAGGGATAGAGAGTTAGAAACATTGATGAGAGACATCGATCAGCCACTTCCTGCACGCCCCCCACTGGGGATGTGCCCGCAACCAGGATACATGCCCTTGACCGGAATCGAACCTGGGACCTTTCAGTCCGCAGGCCGACGCTCTATCACTGAGCCAAACCGGTTTCGGCAATAAAATATATTTTTAAAAAAATTTGGTCATCATGCACTACTGTCCCATTGGTGTCACTTCTTGATGCCACTTTATGAAGACCTCCATTATCCAGTTGCTGGGCAATTGTAGAGGGACTTCTTCTTTTCTTTTTTTTAATATATTTTTTTATTGATTTCAGAGAGGAAGGGAGAGGGATAGAGAGTTAGAAACATCAGTGAGAGAGAAACATCGATTAGCTGCCTCCTGCACACTCCCTACTGGGGATGTGCCTGCAACAAAGGTACATGCCCTTGTCCAGAATTGAACCTGGAACCCCTCAGTCCACAGACTGATACTCTATCCACTGAGCCAAACCGGTTAGGGCTGATGGGCTAGTTTTTATGAAAGCAACTGAAGTTTTCTTGTTAAGACCAGAGCTTTGGTCTTAGCTCTGTCCCTGGGGCTATAGGTGGCACTTGTCCTCTAGTGGAGATCTAAGCCCCCTTTCCACATCTTTCCCGACCTTCAACCTTCAAAAGACCCAGAGCAAAGGGCATTCCATGCCTGATCTCAGCTCTGCAAGGACGCAGGCTCTCTGTAGACCTTATGTTTAGGGTCAGACCTCAAAATGTTCCATCGGTTACAGAGGTGGAATGAGGTATGCCAGGTGACCCCTGGTGGGAGCCACATTGCAATTTCAGCATTTCTAGTAGTCACGTTTAAAAAGTCAAAAGAAGCAGGTTAGATCAGTTTTCATAATGTATTTTATTTAACTGACCAAAATACAAGCATTTCAACTTGTAATTAAAAAGTTAAGAACACCTTTTTTGGTATGTGTTCTAAGTCTTTGAAATTAGTGTATGTTTTGCACTTAGAGCATTGCTTTATCTAGACCAGCCCATATCAAGTGCCTCATAACCCTAGGTGGCCTGTGGCTGCCATGGGGATGGCATATTTCTAGATCCCTCTTTGTCTCAACCACAGAGCTTAGCATGTAGGATTGTGGGACTGTGTTTGCATAGTGGGTGCCACTATCCAAATGAGGCCAGGGGCCTAGCTGCTCGCTTGCTTAGTGGGGTGGGCGTTCATGAAAACCAGTGGTGCTAGAATGGTGTTGGTTTGGGACTTCCTTGTCCCATGGAGTTGGGGGATATAGGGACTGCGGGTCTAGTGGGTAGGGTGTGTGTAGATGTAGCTCTGTCCTCTGGTCAGCCTGTTTGTCACCTGGCTTATGCAAGTCAGAGTTGGCACTGAGCATCAGTGGCTGGGGAGCGTGGCCCTGAAAGGAGAGGTGCCACAGGGTTGGCAGCAGGAGATGAGTCTTCCAACCTGGTAAGTCACTGCTGGCCATTCTCTCAGCACTGTCTTTTGTCTGAGCAGAAGACATTCCCTAACAGTGGGAAGAAGGGCAGATCAGAGCTGGACCAGCCCTGTGACAGTGCCAACTCAGCACCCTCCTTCCTGCAGAGCAGCATTAGCCTCCCTTTTTTGTCCCCTTATGTAATGTGACATTATTTTTGGGGCCACATGAGCATAGTTTGTAAAACTAGTGAGCTCAAAAGCAGTGATTGGGTGAACTTAACTTTTTCTGCTGCAACTTCTAGAGGGTGTTCACTGTGATTGAGACCTCTTGCCTCACTGTCCTTTTTCTCCTTGTGCTGCCCCTTGTCCCAGATGGCAGGCCCAGAGCCCTGGTATTCATTGCTGTGTGGACTTTGGCACTGTGAGCCTGGGAGTTCATCTCCATGGGGCAGATCTCTCCCTGGGTGGGTACATTGAGAGTAGAGGTGTGGCAGCAGGACTGGGACAAACAGGGCTTTCCAGCACAGACACGTCCCCACAGGGTCTAGTGCACAGATGAAAGAGCCATGAACAGGGGATATACGACCTGTCTGAGATCCATTTCTAGAAGCAGCACTGTTGGATTCAAACTCCATTCTGTCCTGCTCACAAACTTCTCTTGGTTAATGCTCAAGTTTAAGTGTTACCTTAAACTTGCTAACCATTTTTGAACGAGGCACCTGCATTTTCCTCTTGTCTTGAACCCCACAAATCTGGCCACCCTCAGCCCATCTGACCTACCATCTTTGCCCCAGGCACCACATCAGCCAGGTTTCTTGAAGACCTGACCTCTAACTGCCCATTCTGCGTCCCATCAATACCTGCTCTCTGCCCATTTCTCTTCTGCTCCAGCCATTTGCCAGTTGTATTTTTGCTCTTAATTTGTTTGGACATGTGGCTTCTGTGTTTGGGGTCCTGCATATTTTGAACTAGTTAACGTGCTATCATGATCAAGCCTTGAGTTGGCCATATAAAGGATAAACCATAAACTACGAACTTTTGCTCCCACTTAAGCAGCAGAGTGCTTCAGGCCCAATTAATGCACTTACCTTAATCTGTAAGCCTGCCACCCAGTCCAACTCCAGGGGCACCTGTACACCAGGAAGTGGCAAAGTGGGGTGGTGAAGAAAAGGGCAAGTGTGGGACAGGCACCTACTGGACCTGGTGCTGCCCCTCCTCCGAAGCCTTCAGTCACATCCTCTGATTTTCCTCTGGACTGAGTTTTCTGGATGCTTGTTGACAGAGTGTAAGTGCACCACCTCCCGTCTCACTCCTCCAGCCAGACCTCTGCTCATCAAAACCCTGCCATTAAAACACCCCGAGAGCCCTGGCTGGTTTGGCTCCGTATATAGTGAACTAAAGCAACGGTCGCCAACCTTTCGGTGGTCGGTGGACCACCGATTGGCAACCATTGGACTAAAGGGTCCCAGTTTCAATTCCAGCCAAGGTCACATGCCTGGGTTGTGGGCTTAATCCCTCCCCCCCCACCCTCCAATAGAGGCGGACAGGAGGTAGCCAATCAATGATTCTCTCTCATCATTGATGTTTTTATCTCTTTATCCCTCTTGCTTTGTCTCTGAAATCAATAAAAATACATATTTTTAAAAAATCACCCAGAGATGCCAAGATTGCAGGTTCAATCCCTGGTCAGGGCACATACAAGAATCAACCAATGAATACATAAATAAGTGAAACAACAGATCACCGTTTCTCTCTCTCTCTCACCAATAAATTAAAACAAACAAAAAAACAGCCAGAGAGACCACCTGTATGTGCCGTCACCTTGCTTTTAACATCTCGTCTCTTTTGTTCTCCGTGTTTTAAAACTCTTTTCAAACATCATATTCCCCATGTCTGTCCACAGCATCCATCTACCCCTGTGCTTGCCTCAGCTGGTCCACTGTCCATGTAGCCCCCTTGAGTGGACCTCCTATGTGGTGGCTGCTCGTAGGATAGTCAGCAATGGCCTATCCTGAATCTACATGGTCTGTACCAGGGACCATTTTGTTTGACTTGCTTTGGCTTCAGGGACCATGTGTGATAGAAGTGACCTGGCATCCCCACCCCAGGGCACCAGAGTTGTGTGGAGCCACCAGAAAAGAAGGCAGCATCCTGAGAGATCAGGTATCAGGACACTCCCTGCCCCCCTGCGTAGGTAGTCTGCTTGATAGTTTTGGGGGTATTTTCAGTCAGTTATCTTCACTTCTCTCTAGGAGAGAAAGGAGAATGCTTTTCCCACTTGCCAGCTTTTGTTCCATCAGAAGGAACTCCCAGGGAACTTGTTAGGAATGGAAGTTCTGGACCTCCAGACCTACTAAATCTGCCACTTGAGGGGTGGGCCACAGGCATCTCTCCCAAGTCCTATGCAGGATTTTGATGCTGGTCACCATGTGAGGACCTGAGTTCCTGCCCTCCAGTTGTAAGTGAGCCTGTGGAGCCTGGGGCACTCCCCAAGTATCATCCTGTTGCAATGGGAATGAGGAGAGTGGAGTTGGCACTGGATCCAATGCATCAGCATATCTGTAGTGCCCATTGTGGACTCCTAGTGTACGTGTCCTTCATTAATTTCTTGTCTCTGCCTCTCACCTTGTACACCCTGGGTACACAGACTCCAGAAGTCATGTGGACTTAGGATGACTAGAGTGTAAATGTTTAGAAAGGTGGACTCATGCCCTTGCAGGGGGATCTGGGAGACCCTCTTGTCCAAACTCCTCCGAGGGAGATGAGGGGACAAGCTGGTGGCAGAGCTGGAGCCATGTCACCACTTGTAAGTTCTGTTCTCATAATTACCTTCCTGGTGAAGGAGGAAGCCAGCACTTGCTGAAAGTGACAGCTAGGTTCCTCACACCTCCTCTCCCACCCTCCCTCTGTGAGTGTCCCCTACACCACTCCTGAGTACATGAGGTTCAGTGTCTGGAAGAAGAAGAAGCCACAGCCTCACACCCAAAGTTGGGGAGGTGAGTAGTACCATAAGGATCAGTTTGGTGTCATTTCAGGGTTTGCTACTGCCTTTTGTGCAGTGCGCAGTTTAAGATGGAACAGTTGCACTTATTATGGACCTTTTCACATGATTCCCAAAGTGGGCGGACTTGATGAACCCCAAGTAGCCACCATTCAGCTTTCCCAGCTGCCAATGTTCCACTAGACAGATTTTTATGGGAAGAACCTCTCTCAGCTGCTTTTTTTTTTTTTAATTGATTTCAGAGAGGAAGGGAGAGGGAGAGATAGAAACATCACTGATGAGAGAGAATCACTGATTGGCTGCCTCCTGCATACCCCCTACTGGGGATCAAGCATACAACCCGGTCATGTGCCTTTGACTGGAATGAAACCCAGGACCTTCAGTCTGTAGGCCGACACTCTATCCAATGAGCCAAACTGGTTAGGACTTTCAGCTGCTTCTTTAGGGTGCTCTAGTATAAGTAGTGAGTAGAACTTGGGTCAATCTCTGATGCAGCAGTGGGCCACCTTGGGCTGGGAACATGGGCAGTGAAGGAGGCATTGTGGGGGTGTCCCTGCATTAGAGGGGAGGACTGGGCTATCAGTTCAATGTCCAGAGCTCTTGAAATGCAAAGGGAATATGAGGAGATGTCCTTGCATAATGAGACAAAGGCTGGGCCATCAATGTAGAGTCCAAGGCTCCTGTTAGGGAGGGACAAGTGTGAGGGGGTGTCCCTGTGTAATAAGATGAGGACTGGACTATCAATGCAGGATTCCTCAGGGCTGTTTCCAGTCTGACCTTTCCTGGCCGGGTCTGACATCTCTCTCCTCTGAAGGTCTATGGAGAAGTAAAAGAGGCCAAGGCCAGTAGGTCAGAAAAACTTCTGAATCATTGATACACCTTTCAGGACTGTGGGTAGAAACTGACCTGATCCTAAAAGCATCACTCTGAGACCTCAGAAGGCACAGTTGTCAATTTCTCTCTGCCTTTATTTTGGTTTTAAAGCTGAGAAAGCACAAGTTCTCATCACAGAAGAGACCAAATTCCAGACTCCTGCGCCTCTGCAGGCTTGTGTGTATATTTGGACTAATACAGTTAATGCAGTGACTGTGGCTTGGTAATGGCTGGCAGCTGCATTACACTCTTGGCAGTTGTGAATCATGTTGCTGTGAGAACTCATATATGAATATCTGTGTAGATGTATATTCTCATCTTGTCCCCACCTTGTTTAAATGATACTACCAGTTTAAGTAACATTTATTGGTTGATTCTCTGTAAATGGGAGGACATTGTTTTAAACACTAGAAGGATTTTTTTTTTCTTGTGCCTTAAAAACATTCCTTGCGTAAAGGCCACATAGTGTGTGATCCAATTTATATGAAATGTCCAGAATAGGCAAATCCACAGAGACATGAAATGGGTTAGTGGCTGTCAGGGGCTGGGAATGGGCTGAGATGACTGCTGATGGGGATGTGGCTTCCTTTTGGGGTGATGGGAATATTCTGGAATTAGTGCAGTGGTTGCACAACACTGAACCTACTAAGAACCACTGAACTGTGTATTTGAAACAAGTGAGCTCCATTCTATTGGAGTTATATTTCAACTAGAGGCCCGGTGCATGAAATTCGTGCATGGGGTGGTGGCACGGTGGTGGTGTCCCTAAGCCCACCTGCACCCTCTCCAATCTAGAACCCTCTCTCAATCTGGGACCACTGGCTCCCAACCACTTGCCTGCCTGCCTGATTTCCCCTAACTGCCTCTACCAGCCTGATGGCCACCTAACTGCTCCCCTGCTGGCCTGATGGCCCCCAACTGCCCTTCCTTGCCAGCCTGATCACCCCCACTGCCCTCCCCTACTGGCCTGATCACCCCTAACTGCCTCTGCCTCAGCTCCCACCACCATGGCTTTGTCCGAAAGGAAATTGGATGTCCGGAAGATGGCTGGTCACCTAGTCTAATTAGCATATTACCCTTTTATTAATATAGGTAGACATATTATTTTTGAAAAAATAAGACTGAAGTCTCAAGGGTATCTAAAGAGCGGTTTTGATTCTGTTATTGAATGTGAGACATTCTACCCATGGTCACTGTCCTGTTGTAAAGCAGTGGAAATGGTGGCCTGGGCTAAGAGGCATTGTTACTGCAATAGAGCAGCTGTTGGCAGGCTTCTCCCTCCAGGCCCATCCTCTTTGCTGACCTTAGTCTCAGAGTTAGACCTTCTGCACTAACTCTCACTGCAGTGTGGAAGGTGTAGTGTTTATGTGAGAGAAGGCCAGAGTTAGAGGGAACTACTTGGTGGTTCTGATCTAGTTTCTTTAAGATTTTGGATTAGCTTGCTGCCCATACCCTGGTGAAAGGCCTGGAGTGATCCCTGAATTTCCTTTGAGGAAGAAGCCATGGTGAACGCCCTTCCCCCTTCTTCCCCCCCCCCCCCATACACAGTAGACACAGTCCTGGCCAACAGTGGAAGTGAGAGGTGTCTTCATCTAGGCCGGAGGATGGCCACATGCATTCTCATAATGGTTATTATTGGCATTTCCCATTTTATAGATGGGGAAACAGAGGCATGGGAGGTTCAGTAACTCAAAGCCAGGCCTATAGCATCAATGCTGTGGAAGAAATGGCAGGTAGAGAACAGGAGGATCAGAGGCATAGACTTCATCCCTTCGCTGCTGCCTGCTGGGGAGAGAAACTATAGGCACAAGGTCTCCTCTAGGCCAGCATGTCCCAAGTGGGTAGGGATCCCAGGACAGCACCCTAATTACCCTGCAGCACTCTCTGGGAAGTCTTGCCTGAGTGGAGGGCTTGAGAGCTTCGTAGGTCTGGAAATACAGAAATGGGAAAGTCCAGGGGCTTACAGTGCCCCCATCCTGTAGTCCCTGGATCCTAAGATGGCCAACCTGCCATCAAAGGAGTATAGAGAGACTGTTCAGTTAGCTCTAAACCCTGTCATTTTTATCTTTCAGGACAAACACCACGATGCTGCTCATGAAATCATCGAAACCATCCGGTGAGTGTGTCACCTGTGGGGGTGGGTCTGGCCTGGGGCCAGGGCCTGTTCCTGTCTTTCCAGCACACCCACCTTCTCTCAGCCCAGTCCTTCTTGTGTTCTTTATCAGCATCTTGAGAAGACTTGAAAAGTGTCAGAGTTTGTTTAGAGGAGTCCAGGATGTCTGGGTGTGGCCTGGATAGTAGGTCCTAGTGCCTCTATGAACTTTGACTTGTGGAAATTGATGGACAAGGGAACTCCTTTTCTCTTCCCCTTGTTTTACTCTCTCTTCCATCTATTGCTTATCTTCTTCCCATTGGATTTGGTGCTGTTCCAACCACAGCCCCTTGGTGGGCTGATTTTCCCTCCATATCCTCGGTAGCCCTCCAAAAGCCCTGTCCAGGGTGTGTCCGTGACAAATTTTTTTTAATTAAATCTTTATTATTCAGATTATTACATTTGTTTCTCTTTTTCCCCCTCCATAGCAAGCAGCTCCCCTCCACCCGGCTCCCACCCCTCCCTCTACCCTTACCTTCCTCCCGTTGACCTCATCCATATGTGTATGATTTTTGTCCAGTCTCATCCCTTTCCCCCTGACAATTATCAGTCCACTCCCTTTCTGTGCTCCTGATTCTATTATATTCACCAGTTTATTCTGTTGATCAAATTTTTAATTCACTTAATTTTTAGATTCACTTGTTGATAGACATGTATTTGTTGTTCATAATTTTTTATCTTTTACCTTTTTCTTCTTCCTCTTCTAAAAGAGTACTTTTTAGCATTTCATATAATACTGGTTTGGAGTTGATGAACGCCTTTAGCTTTTTCTTATCTGTGAAGCTCTTTATCTGCCCTTCAATTCTGAATGATAGCTTTGCTGGATAGCATATTCTTGGTTGTTGGTTCTTACTATTCATCACGTTAAATATTTCTTGCCACTCCCATCTGGCCTGCATCTTTTCTGTTGAGAAATCAGCTGACAGTCGTATGGGTGCTCTCTAGTAAGTAATTAAATGTTTTTCTCTTGCTGCTTTTAATATTCTCTTTTTGTCTTTTTCTCTTGGTATTTTAATTATGATGTGTCTTGGTGTAGTCCTCTTTGGATTCCTTTTATATGGGGTTCTGTGTGCTTCCTGGTCTTGAAAGTCTATTTCTTTTACCAGATGTGGGAAGTTTTCAGTCATTATTTCTTTAAATAGGTTTTCAGTATCTTGCTCTCTCTCTTCTTCTGGCACCCCCACAATTCTGATGTTGGTACGCTTGAAGCTGTCCCAGAGGCTCCTTACATTATCTTCACATTTTTGGATTCTTTTTTCTTCTTGCTTTTCCAGTTGAGTGTTTTCTGATTCTTTATATTTAAAATTTTTTTTTAATATATTTTATTGATTTTTCACAGAGAGGAAGGGAGAGGGATAGAAAGTCAGAAACATTGATGAGAGAGAGACATCGATCAGCCGCCTCCTGCACACCCCACACTGGAGATGTGCCCGCAAGCAAAGTACATGGCCCCAACCGGAATCGAACCCAGGACCTTTCAGTCCGCAGGCCGACGCTCTATCCACTGAGCCAAACCAGTCTCGGCTTTATTTTAAATTTTTGACTTGATTCTTGCCTAACCCTTGTCTGCTGTTAGGTCTCTGTATAATATTTTTTATTTCAGTCAGTGTATTGTTTAATTTCTAGCTGGTCCTTTTCCATTTCTAGTAGGTTCTTTTTCATCTCCTCTTGGGTCTCGCTAACTTTATCCAACTTTTCTAAGATATTCTTGAAAAACCTTATAAGCGTGGTTTTGAACTCTATATCCAGTCGTTTGTTTTCTTCCATTTCTTTTGTTTGTGATCCCTTCCCTTGTCTTGGCATTTTCACTATGCTGGGAGAACTTCTGTGTTGGATTCAGCCTTATGATACCAGACTTGGAAAACCGAAAAAGCCTGTCTGTTGAGCTTGGGATGGGTGGAGTCTCAGGGCTTAAGGGACCGCCTTGCCTTCCAGTCGGCCCTGCCCTCCACGGCCCTGAGTCTCACGTGACTGGGCAAATCGCTGGAGTGGTCCCCGTGCGCGTGCACACCCTCGCAGTGCCTCTGGACTGCTGCCCCTCAGGCTTCCCTGCAATCTGAGACCACACCAGTCTGGGTCCCCAGAGTTTCGCCCAAAACCGGGGTTTAGTGGAGTTAGAAGTGACGCAGTTGGGAGGGTCTGTCTCCCGCCCACTCGTGAAAGCCAGCAGCACAATCAGCTGTCGGTCCTCTGCGTGCAGTGCTGTGTGCGCCAGCAGACTTCTGATCTTTTGCTACTCCCCTAAATTTCCGTGCACCTCTCCCTTTTCCCAGTCCAAACTCCCCCCGTATGAGTTTTGGCTGGATCTGGGGTTTAGTGTCGTAGGATAAGGGTTCAATGCCGTTGAGAGTCTCCGTCTCCCTCCTGCCAGAGAAAGCCAGCCAGGTACTCCAGCACCCGCTCTCTCCACACACGCATCTCTGTACCTCAGCTTTTTGCAGCTCCTCTGGGTCTCTGTGAGCCCCTCTCTTTCCTTCTAGTTGTAGAATTTCCACTCAGCCAGCTTTCCTATGGTTCTGGATGATGTCCATTCTGTCTTTTAGTTGTAGTTTTGAAATTGTTGTGTGAGGCAGCAGTGTAGGTGTTTACCTATGCCGCCATCTTGGATTCTCACAAATTTTTTTTTAATAATTTATTTTTAATTCTCGTTAGCACTTAGTGATGTTTCATATATATATATATATATATTATTGATTTCAGAGAGGAAGGGAGAGGGAGAGATAGAAACATCCATGAATAAGAGATTCAATAGGAAGAAGACATGATAAGAGAGAACCATGGATCAGGTGCCTCCTGAATGCCCCCTACTGGGGATCGAGCCCGCAACCCGGGCATCTGCCCTGACCGAGAATCGGACCTGAGACCTCCTAGTTCATAGGTTGATGCTTAACCACTGAGCCATGCCAGCCGGGCTGTCAGTGACAATTTTGACAGAACCAGGAGGAAGGTGTTCTTTGCTGTGGCTAGTGGGCTGTCTCCTGGTATGGGACTTGAGGGTCTGGAATCAGGAGGGAGATACCCTCCACTTTGTCTCTAATGGGCCTTTTCTTCATGCTGGATTGAGGGTCTGGAGCAAACTTGAGCGGTGATAGTGGCTACTTCCTGTTTTGCATATCCCATGCTTGGAAACCCCAATCTTTGTCAGTTTACTTGGTAAACTTGCATGTCTTTCTATTGACATCTTGTTGTGTTGTTTCTTAACATCCTTAGCAATGTATTCACCACTGTGATCACACACCATGACATCCACATGAGCCTGTAGTAGCCCATGGCAGGACCAGGTTGTGGTGTCTGTGGAAGAGCCAGGATGGATGTCTCCACCCTGCCGTTTTGGAGCTGGTGATCTAATAGGCCTTGCAGCTCCCCCAGTTGCTTTGGTTTGATCTTGGGGCTGAGCAGAGTCTCCTTGAAAGATAGTTTTAAGGATGGGGTGAAATTATTTGCATGGATCTAGCAGGGTACCTTTGTTGAGATGTAAGATCTTTTTTTTTTTCCTAGTATAATCCATAAACCACTCAGTTGGTGAAGCAGTATTACAGATTGCTTAGTTTTATTTATCTATTTATTTGTTTATTTAATATATGTTTTTATTGATTTTAGAGAGAGGGAAGGGAGAGGGAGAGAAACATTGATTGGGGATCAAGTCCACAACTTGGGCCTGTAACCTGACTGGGAATTAAGCTGGTGATTTCTTGGTACATGGGATGACACTCAACTAAGCTATACTGGCCAGGGCTGATTTATTTATTTATTCCATTTTATTATTTTTTATATTTTTTAATTTTTTTATTAATCCTCTTCCTGAGGATATTCTTTTTTTAAAAAAAATATTTTTATTGATTTTTTACAGAGAGGAAGGGGGAGGGATAGATAGTTAGAAACATCAAATGAGAGAAACATTGATCAGCTGCCTCCTACACACCCACTACTGGGGATGTGCCCACAACCAAGATACATGCCCTTGACTGGAATCAAACCTGGGACCCTTCAATCCACAGGCCAACACTTTATCCACTGAGCCAAACCGGTTAGGATGAAGATATTCTTTTTTTTAAACATATGTTTTTATTAATTCCAGAGAAGGAGAGAGAGAGAAACATCAATGATAGAAACATTTTTAAAAATACATATATTTTGTTGATTTTTTACAAAGAGAAAGGGAGAGGAATAGAGAATTAGAAACTTCGATGAGGGAGAAACATCGATCAGCTGCCTCCTGCACACTCCCTACTGGGGATGTGCTCGTAACCAAGGTACATACATACCCTTGACTGGAATCAAACCTTTCAGTCCACAGGCCGACGCTCTATCCACTGAGACAAACCGGTTTCGGCAATAATAGAAACATTAATGATAAGAGAGAATTATCGATTGGCTGCCTCCTGTACGCCCCCCACCGGGGAGTGAGCCCACAACCTGGGCATGCACCCTTGACCAGAATCGAACCTGGGACCCTTTAGTCTGTGTCTCATAACAACTTGACCTTCTCTCTTTGTCTCTGCAGATGAGTTCTGTTCTGTTCATTGGCAGAGATGGGTGTTTACCTCATTTTATTTCCCTCTCCTTTTACTTTTTATAATGGAGAATTTTCAACATATACAGAGATGGTTGAGAATGGTCTTTCCGATATCATTACTTTAAAAAATGTAACTGAGCCAAGGCCGGTTTGGCTCAGTGGATAGAGTGTCGGCCTGCAGACTGAAAGGTCCCAGGTTCGATTCCGGCCAAGGGCATGTACCTCGGTTGCTGGCACATCCCCAATAGGGGGCGTGCAGGAGGTGGCTGATGGATGTCTCTCTCTCTCATCCATGTTTCTAACTCTCTATCCCTCTCCCTTCCTCTCTGTGAAAAAAAATCAATAAAAGATATTAAAAAAAGAAATGTAACTGAAATACACCCAAAGCACAGAAACTGCACATGTGTGAAGTGTGCAGTCTAAGTGGGGTAGCTGTGTATATGTCCATGCACAGCAATATCTCTATCCCCTACATTTTCTCATGTCCCCTGATTCCATCTCACCCTTGGCTCTTGTCCCCGGCAACCCTGATGTGCTTTCTGGCACTGCGTGTTACTTTACATTTTCTAAAATTTTACCTATATGGAATTGTACAGTACATGCTGAGCACACAGTTTTGAATTCTCCGTTGTGTGTACCAGTAACTTTTCCTTTTTATTACTGAGCAGTGTGCTATTATAGGAGGGACCACATTTCCTTCATCCTGTTCACCTGTCCACCACATGATGAATGTGTTCAACTCTGGGAGCCCAATGGGGGCTTTTTCATTTTGTCCTGTGTTCCTCTGACCCCGCTGATTCTGAGTCCAGCCTCACTTTCTGAAACTACAGGATGCTCCAGAGTCATTCTGAATTTCCCACATCGTACCCTCGAATCTGCCACTTCTCTGGGGAGCTCTGCTTTGTTTTGCCATTTCTTGAGATTGAGTTGTTTGTCTCCCCCTGACTAAGTTGTAAGAATTCTTGACATATTCTGGCAGCAAGTGCCTGGTGAAGTACTACATGAGGTGTAGTGTAGCTGACTGCGGTTTTAATGACACCTCAATGAGTAGAAGCTTTTAACTGAGTTCATCTTTGATGGTTAGTTGTCTGGGTCGCATCCAGGAAATCTTTGCCTCCTGAGTTGCAAAGATACTGTCTTTTATTTTCTTCAAGAAGCTCTGTGGTTTTAACATTCAGGTTTAAAATCAGTTGTGAATTAATCTTGGTTCTAACAAATGAGATTATAAAGATTAGGAGGGTGAAAATTCAAGTGTTTTCCACCCGATACTTGGTGGTTCCAGCCTCATTTGTTGTTTTTTGGTTAATCATCACCTGAGGATATTTTTCCATTGATCTTTTAAAGAGAATGGAAGAGAGAGGGAAAAACAGAGAGAAACATTGATGTGAGAGAAACACATCTGTTGGTTACTTCCTGCACGTGCTCCCACCAGGATCTGGGCCTGGGAGGAGCCTGCAACCAAGGTACATGCCCTTGTCTGGAATCGAACGCAGGACCCTTTGGTCTGCAGGCTGACCCTCTATCCACTGAGTCAAACCAGCCAGGGCTCCAGCCTCATTTGTTTGAAAGACTCTCTTCTCCATTAAGTTATCTTGGTGCTTTTATCAAAATCTCATGTTTATATGTTTGTCTCTCTGGATTTTGTGTTCAGTGTCACTACCCTATTTGTTTACCACATACTGCTGGTTACTGTAGATTTATAGTAAGCCTCAAAACAAGATAGTGTAAGTTTTGCAACAGTGCTGTTATTTTTAAAGATTATTTTGGCTGTTCCAGGTTCTCTGCCTTTGTGTGTCAATTTTAGAATCAGTTTGTTTCTCAAAAGAAGCTTGCTGGACTTTTTTTAGGGATTACTTTGAGGTAGAGTCTAGTTTGAGGAGGAAGTTTAACAATATTGAGTCTGCAATCCCATGAACATTATTTGTTTATGTTGCCTTTAACTTTTCTCAGCATTTTTATTTTTAGTTTTCAATAGAGCTCTTGCAAGTCTTTCATTAAAATGATCTCTAAGTATTTATGTTTTTTTAAGGATTTTTTAAATGGATATTTTTTAGAGAGGGAGGAAGAAAAAGAAACATTGATGTGAGAGAGATAGGTGCCTCCTATAGGTGCCCCAACCTGGAGTCGAACCCACAACTTAAGTATGTACCCTGACCAGGAATTGAACTTGTAACCTTCTGGTGCATGGGTGATGCTCCAGCTAACAGCCACACCAGCCACATTTTTGGATTCTTTTCTCTTCTTGCTTTTTCAGTTGAGTGTTTTTGATTCTTTATATTTCAAATTTTTTACTTGATTCTTGCCTTCCTCTAGTCTGCTGTTAGGGCTCTGTATAATATTTTTTATTTTAGTCAGTGTATGTTTAATTTCTAGTTGGTCCTTTTCCATCTCTAGTTGGTTCTTTTCCATCTCTAGTTGGTTCTTTTTCATCTCCTCTTGGGTCTCGCTAACTTTATCCAACTTTTCTAAGATATTCTTGAAAAACCTTATAAGCGTGGTTTTGAACTCTATATCCAGTCGTTTGTTTTCCTCCATTTCTTTTGTTTGTGATCTCTTCCCTTGTCTCGGCATTTTTACTATTCCAGGAGAACTTCTGTGTTGGATTCAGCTTTATGATACAAGAATTGCATAACTGCAAAAGCCTCTCTGTTGAGTTTGGGATGGGTGGAGTCTCAGGGCCTAAGGGAACGCCTTGCCTTCCAGTCGGCCCTGCCCTCCACAGCCCCTGAGTCTCACGTGACTGGGTAATCACTGGAGTGGTCCCTGTGCGCTCGTGCGTGCGTGCGTGCGTGCGTGCGTGCGTGCGTGCGTGCGTGCGTGCGTGTTGTCTCTCTGGCAGTGCCTCTAGACTGCTGCCCCTCCGGCTCCCCTGTGATCCGGGACCATATGAGTCTGGGTCCCCAGGGTTTTGCCCGAAACTGGGGTTTAGTGGAGTTAGAAGTGGCACATTTGGGAGGGTCTGTCTTCCACCCACTCGTGAAAGCCAGTGGCACAATCAGCAGTTGGTCCTCTGTGTGCAGTGCTGTGCGCGCCAGCAGACTTCTGATCTTTTGCGACTCCCCTAAATTTCCATGCACTTCTCCCTTTTTACAGTCCAAACTCCCCCCGTATGAGTTTTGGCTGGATCTGGGGTTTAGTGTCGTAGGATAAGGGTTCAATGCCGTTGAGAGTCTCCGTCTCCCTCCTGCCAGAGAAAGCCAGCCAGGTACTCCAGCACCTGCTCTCTCCACACACGCATCTCTGTACCTCAGCTTTTTGCAGCTCCTCTGGGTCTCTGTGAGCCCCTCTCTTTCCTTCTAGTTGTAGAATTTCCACTCAGCCAGCTTTCCTATGGTTCTGGATGATGTCCATTCTGTCTTTTAGTTGTAGTTTTGAAATTGTTGTGTGAGGAAGCAGTGTAGGTGTTTACCTATGCCATCATCTTGCATTCTCTAAGTGTTTATGTTTTAATGCTATTTTAAGTGACATTAAATTTTTTTCTTTTTTTGCCCTAACTGGTTTTGCTCGGTGGATAGAGCATTGGCCTGCTGGCTTAAGGGTCCCAGGTTCTTTTCTGGTCAAGAGCATGTATCTTGGAGTGTGCAGGAGGCAGCTGATTGATATCTCTCTCTCATCAATGTTTCTGGCTCTGTCCTCTCTGTAAAAAATCAATAAAATGTAATTAAAATAATTTTTTTCTTTTATTTTTTGTTGTTGCTAGTATATATGAATATAGCTCATTTTTGCATGTTGACCATGTGTCCTGCGACCTTGCTGAATTCACATCTTGGGATCTAGAAGCATCTCTGTAAATTCCATAGGGTAGACATACTGAATTGTGTGTCTTGTGAACAGAGATAGTTTTGTTTCTTTCTTTTCAGTCAAGACTGTCAATTTGTTTCTCTTGTCATGTGGCACTGGCCAGGACCTCTATCTATCTTGTACAGTGTTGAAGGAAGGTGGGGCCTACAGGCAACTTCAGTCTCCAACCTCCTGGGAATATGAGTCTTGCACCCAGTTTGATGTTAGCTATAGGGCTCATGGTCTCCTGCCTGACACCATGTGTGCTGCTTATCAGAGGTTTCCCCATCAGGAAGTGCTCACTGGGAGTAAAGGGGCTTGTTCTGTAAGCAAAGGAGAAGAGAGCACTATTGCAGCCTAGGGACCCTTGGGTTTGGGGAGCTCTAGGGAAGTGACATGTGCACTGTCTAGCTGGCCCTGGTGACTGAGTTTGGAATGGATCTCCAGGGGAGGGTACCCAGACTTCTGACGTAGGAATGTGTGGTCTGTGGGCATGATAAAGAAAACTGCTAGCTGGATTGAGTAGCTATTACGGGAGTAATACTTCATCAGCTTGAAGAGTCTTGCTAGATGACATAGGGACTCAGGGACAAAAAGAATTTTCAAGTATTCTTATGTTCCCCACTCCACCACCCATCCCTGCAGAGCACAGAACTGAGCCAGCAGGCAAAGTGGAGCTGAGAGTGGTTTCTTGCCCAGAGATAATAGTTTCATACCTGACTCCATGATTTTTATTGAGCCGTCCTTCCCCATTTCTGATTTCTTGAGAGTTTAATACGAGTATGGATTTAATTTTGTCATGTTCACTTTCTGCATCTGTTGAGATGACCATACTATTTTCTCCTTTATTCTATTAGTGAGATAAATTACAGTGATTAATTTTAGTGTTAAGTAGCTCTTCATTCTTAGAATAAACCTCACTTGATAAAATTGTGTTGCTGAATTCATTTATAATATTTGTGAAGGGTTTTTGTGTCCGTTAATGACACAAAAATCTTCCTTGTAATGTTTTTACAAGGCTTTTGTCTTCCTCTGGTTTTGGTATGGGTAATGTTAGCCTCATAAAACTGGAAACATTTTGGTGGAATTGGTGCTATTTCTTCTCAAATGTCTGATATGATTCACCAGTGAAGCCATCTGGCCTGGAGTTTTCTCTGTGGTAAGGTATTTTATTAGGGAATCGGGTTATGTAATTGGATTGAGTTATTCAGATGTTCAGTTTCTTCTCATGTCAGTTTTGGTTATTTGTGTCTTTTAAGGAGTTTGTTCACTTCAACTAAGTTGTTGAATTCATTGGCATGCCATTTTTCATCATATTCCTGATTTGCCTTTTATTCTCTGTATGATCTGTAGTGGTGACTCTGGTTAAGTAATGAGGATACTTTCTTTTTATATTTAGAAGTAAACAGTCTTTAAGAAAGTGGAGCGTGACAGTAGATAGAGCATTGGTCTGCAGACTGAAAGGTCCCAGGTTCTATTCCGGTCAAGGGCATGTACCTTGGTTGCAGGCACATCCCCAGTAGGGGGCGTGCAAGAGGCAGCTGATCGATGTCTCTCTCATCGATGTTTCTAACTCTATCCCTCTCCCTTCCTCTCTGTAGAAAATCAATAAAATATATTAATAAAAAGAAAGTTGAGCGTGAAATGTCCAGTCTGAATAATCATTTTCATTGTTGTTTCTGCTTTTGAATTTCAGATGGGTCTGTGAGGAAATCCCAGACCTCAAGCTCGCTATGGAGAATTATGTCCTAATCGACTATGACACCAAAAGGTAAGTGGGTTTCTGTCTGAGCTTCTTCTCTTCTATCTGAACACCTGGTAGGGAAACAACCTGTAATTCTTGTTTGAATAGTACAAGCTGATCTGAAATTTCCTTTCAGAATTGACTGTAATCTCTGTGGAGCTATTTTATAGGAATTTTTTTATCAGCTATTGGCAGAGGCTGTCAGAGTGAGGACATAATTGAGAGTGCCACATTGTGCAACGAGACTTGGTCTGTGTGAAATCACCTCAAGTTAATAGTTGCTGTTTTCATAGCAGGCGACTCCAGCAGCTAACCTTCCTACCCAGAAGCCACTGATGGTCTGGCCTCTGGAACCCCAGACACTCGTTAGCCTCAGTCCAACTCTCAATAACTGTGACCCAGCCTTTTGGCCTCATTCAGCAGTTTTCTGCAAGTACATCCTGATCTCAGAGGAGAGTCTTATGGGTGGAGAAGGGAGAGGCCAGCTCTGGAATGCCTGCTTGGAATTCCTTTATTTTTCTTTGAGAAAGAAAGATGACATTCCAGGCTCGTGTTCATTTTAGCTCTTGGCAGGCTAAAGGGTAGTGCTATCTGTGGGCTTAGATAGCTCACCCTTGATGAAGACCATGGCTCAAAGGAGCCTGGAAGTCCCCACATAGGGCCCAGCTCTCAGGTGCCCCTTCCTTGATCTCACTTTTGTGTTTAGAGGCCTTGGTTCACGGTCAGCATTTCCCACCTCAGTCAACCAGATTCTGTCCTCTCACCTCTCGCCATCCTTCCCATAATTGTTACCCAGCGTTGTAAAAAAAAGGAAACGAGCCTTGGTTGGTGTGGCTCTGTTGGTTGGAGCATCGTCCCATACACCAAAAGGTTACCCGTTCAATTCCTGGTCAGGCCACATACCCTGATTGATGTGTGTATGGGAGGCATTTAGTTGAAATCTCTCCCTCTCTCTCTCTCTTCTCCTTTCTCCCTCCACCCCCTCTCTTCCCCTCTCTCTTCCTCTCCCAGATGAGTAAAAACATATCCTCAGGTGAAGATTGGAGGGGGGAAAAAGGGAAATTACATTCTCCTTGTCCAGGGCATAACCATGCTGTGGGCTCCACGACAAAGTCCTCTTGCCCCTGGGGTGAGGATATGTAGGGGCACTGGCCCTTGCATGTCAGTCACATAGTCAGTGAAGCACATCCTATATAATAAAAGGCTAATATGCAAATTGACTGAATAGTGCAACAACTGGTTGCTATGACATGCACTGACCAGCAAGGGGGGTGGGCAGATGCTCAATGCAGGAACTGTCCCCTGGTGGTCAGTGCACTAGCACAGGGCAAGCGCCACTCAGCCAGAAGCTGGGCTCATGGCTCTATGGCAATCTGACATCCCCAGAGGGCTCCCAGACTACAAGAGGGTGTAGGCCGGTCTGAGGGACCATCCTGAGTGCATGAATTTCATGCACCAGGCCTCCAGTCTTTAATAAAGGGTATCCACTGTTGTACAGGGCCTACAGCAACAGATGTTTGAGAGGTGCTTTTGCTACAAGACACTTGCATTGAAAGTTTAATGTTCTTCCTTTCATGTTCATTTGGCTTAGAAAAGACAGAAGGATGTCAGGGTTGGCAGAGAGCTGTGTGGCCAGTCTGATGGCATTCCTCGAGGGACTGGTGCAACCTTAGGGTCAGGCGAGCAGTGGGACCATTTCTCTTTCAAGAAAAGGGACAGCAGGGATGGCCATGGGACTGAGCTTGGTCTGTTGGATGGATTCCTGTCTAGGGCTGGGGTGTAGGGATATGGCCCAGCTGTTCTGAGCTCCTGCCTCTGCTCATCCTTGCAGGAGAATGTCTCCCATGGGTGGTCGGAAGCTGTGAGTGGTCACTGTGGTTGGGTTGAAGGGGTGATGTGAAAGTTGGAGCACAAGAACTAAAATGCAGAGTGGTGAATAGTGTAGTGGCTTCTGCCTGCAGCCACATTAGGGTGGGTCAGAGCCCTGGACCTGCTGCTAAGTCATTCTCTCACCTGTAATGTGCTGGAGCTCGTTTTCTCCTGGTTACTGACTCATTGCATCAGCCCGCTCTGATGTTTCTGGTCACTGTCACTGTTATTTGTGAGAACTCTTCAGGCTTTAGTGGTGGCTGCTTTGTCCTGCCCTTGAACTCTAGCTTTTACAGTGGCACCTGCCATCCAAGGAAGTTTCAAAACTGTCATGTGGGCCCTGGTCTTAGTTGAATTTTCTACTTCTGTTAGGAAGTAAAGTGGACCTAAACTCTGTAAATCTAGGGCTGAGAATGAGGGTTGAGTTGGGTATCAAAGATGCTTGGTGGGGAGTAGTGGTTCCGTGTCCCATGTGTGAAGGAGCCCATTACTCAGCTGGCATCACTGAGCAGATATAGAGAGCCCCAGGGATGCTCCTTTTCTATAGCACAGAAACTTGGTACATGTCCTCCCCTTGTGGCACTGTGGACATCAGGGCTGGGTCACTTTCTGTGGGGCAGTCCTGGGCACTGTGGTGCTGAGCAGCATCCCTGGCCCCCACCTACAAGATGCTAGGAGCACCCCAAGTCATGACAAACATAGATGGTTCCAGACAATACCCTGTATTCCTTGGGTGTATGACAATCCCAGATGAAAACCCCTGGGTTAGGGGATTTCATTGAAAATGAATACCTGAAATAAAATTGGATCACGTTTGGGAGAATTTAGTTTCTTTTTTAAAAATATTTATTGTTGAAATTATTGAGTGTCCCCCTTTCCTCCCCATTGACTCCATCCATCCTGATCCTGCACTTTCCCCAAGAATTTTGTTTCTTAAAAACTAACCTCTGCCAAAACCGGTTTGGCTTAATGGATAGAGCGTCACCCTGCGGAGTGAAAGGTCCCAGGTTCAATTCTGGTCAAGGGCATGTATTTTGGTTGTGGGCACATCCCCAGTAGGGGGTGTGCAGGAGGCGACTGGTTGATGTCTCTCTTTCATCGATGTTTCTAACTCTCTATTCCTCGCCCTTCCTCTCTGTAAAAAATCAATAAAATATATTAAAAACAAAACAAAAACAAAAACAAAACTAACCCCAGTTGGCTGCCATGTCTCAGTGGTTGAACATCGACCTATGAACCAGGAGATCATCGTTCGATTCCCGATCAGGGCATATGCCTGGGTTTGATCCCCAGTGTGGGGCATGCATGAGGCAGCTGATCAAGGATTCTATCTTATCATTGATGTTTCTGTCTCTCTCTCCCTCTCCTTTCACTCTGAAATCAATAAAAAAATATATATATTTTAAAAAACTTCCCAAGCTCATTATATATCTAACAAATGCTGCTTATATCTTTGAAAGTGTTGGAAACTTTAAAAAAGTTTTAGGAAACAGAAGTGATACCAGTGTAAAGTGGGGAGGTGCTGCCCTCCTTTCTGCAGTTAGAGTATCGGGCATGGTCCAGCAAAGTCAATTACCCTTTCTTCCTGTGAGTGTTCTCAACACCCATCCAAGTTAGGGCCGAGGGCGAGAGAGCTTCGGGATCCAGCCAGGGAAAGAAAGGCTGTGAAAGCCTGCCTGCTGGGTTGGGGGTGAGAAATGGGGCTCTAGGAATGGCTGTGTGAACCCCTTTTCTGACCTGTGGCCTGATGAGCACACCATTGACCTCGGGTTTGGCCTATGAGTACAAGATACAGCCTTGTAGCCATGACTACCTCACCCTGAAACTCTTGGCCTAGCCTTGTTGCCCATGTGGGATACTCTTTGGTGCCCTGTGACCACTGGATGGGAGTCAGTCTCTGCCTGACCCTGTGACACCTGTCTAAATGCCATCCCTTCCTGGTGTCCTGTTCTAACCTTGTCAGTAACCAGCGCCTTTCTTTTGCCTTTTTCAGCTTCGAAAGCATGCAAAGGCTCTGTGACAAATACAATCGAGCCATTGACAGCATCCACCAGCTGGTAGGTGGCCTCACTCTCCCTTCAGGCCTATGTCCTCATCTAGACCCCAACTGTGGTTCTCAACATCATTGTCCTTCATTCACATTACTTGATCCCAAGAGAAGAAAGCCAAGGCTGAAGGGTGCTGGCTCTCTACTATCTTTTCCCAGGTAGATTTTCAGGAAGAAAGCCATTCTGAGGCCAGAGTTCTGAGGTCAACAGGCTAACAACCCTATTGTCTAGTGAAGCAGTATGGTAGCATGGCAAGGCCCAGGCAATGAGCATTGTATGCACTGTGAGCCTTGTTGCTCGCCAGTTACACACATACATGCATGCATGTGCACACATGCACACCTATACATATATATATTTACTCTTACACATATTCAGGCTCATATACGTGCTTATACCCAGACACACTTACGTATACACACACTTGTATACACACATGCACGCTTTTTTCCAGTAGGGAGCAGTAACCTGGTGTTGGGGTGTGAAGGTCGTAGGGTGTATTTCCCCCTCTGTGATGCATTCTTGCACTTTCCTTGATGTCTGTAGTGGAAGGGAACCACACAGCCCATGAAGCTGAACACGCGGCCATCCAATGGGCTTCTGCGGCACATCCTGCAGCAGGTTTACAACCACTCAGTGACGGACCCTGAGAAGCTCAACAACTACGAGCCCTTCTCCCCTGAGGTATATGGGGAAACCTCCTTTGACCTGGTCGCACAGATGATTGACGAGATCAAGATGACCGAGGACGACCTGTTTGTGGACCTGGGAAGTGGTGAGTGTGGGACAGGTGGCCCCAGGGCTATGCTCCAAGTCCCCAGACCTCCTCTGTGAAAAGTTCTGAGTGTGGGGTTGTTGGAGGGGACAGGTCCTCCCTCAGACCCTCTGCCCCAGATGACCTTCCTGCAGGTCCTCTGGCTCCCCCAGAGATGGAGGAAAGAGTTACATCCTAACAGGTTTCAACTAAGCCCCTTCTGTTTATCAATACCTGGTCCTAGTTCTCTCCAGCTCCAACAGCCCCCTACTTCTTTGTTATGGGATCTCCCTCAGCACCAGTGGAGGCTACTGGGAGCAGGGCCTGTCTTAGCAGAACATCCACAGGGGCCTGTTGGGTGTGCCCAAGATGAGCTTTGTAGAATGAGTAGACATGGGGCTGATTGATTCCTGGTAGGATATTCTGATTGGCTTGACAGGTTTGATTATGTGACTGTCAAACATGAGGTTGCTCTACTAGGAAATCTGTGCGCAGCCTTCCTTTCGGGTATCTTTGCCGTCCCCATGTGACTTTGTTTATACACTACAGCCTCACACTTACAGACTTGAAAGCCCTATCTCAAACAGGCATGTGTGTCCTCGACACTTGGGAACAAGATGACATTTTTGGTGGCGTCATCTTTAGTTTAAGCCCTTTCAAGCACACAATTTGTATTTTAATTAGAATGCATGTAGCTAAAAAGCCAGTTATCTAGAAGGCTGTTTAAGTTATTTCTCTTATATTGAAATAGTGATGATTTTTTAAAACCACCAGTCTTGTGCATGACTCTCACTACCTCCCCTGCCCCTGGTAGGGACCCTCACGACCTTTACCTGTGGGCTTTCATTTACTTGTGTTTCTAAATAGTGTGCTTATTAAAAGGTGTGTGTGTGTGTGTGTGTAATTGATTTCAGAGGGGAAGGGAGAGGAAGAGAGAGATAGAAACATCAGTGATGAGAGAGAATCATGAATAGGCTGTCTTCTGCATGCCCCACACTGGAGATTGAGCCCGCAACCTGGGCATGTGCCCTGACCAGGAATCGAACCCTGACCTTCTGGTTCATAGATGACACTCAAACACTGAGCTATGCCAGCCAGGCATGTGTGCTTATTTTTATTATTTGAATACATTCTATTCAGAATGGAAAATTGAAGGGCTCCTACACATTATTTGAAATGCAAAGCTGACCTCTCATGGGAGGACAGGTTGCTGGCTAAAGACCAGAGTGCCAGCGCTGGCAGGCAATACCCCTTCCTGGGTTTCGGCTCCGCCTGCTTATCCGGCTGGGCAGTGATGCCATAGGGACAGTGGTTTGGAGATCCCATTTCTGTTTTTCGGGGGGTTCTCCTGCCACCTCCAATCCTACTTTAAACCCAGTCGATGACAAGCATCGATGGTGTTCTCAAGGCGATGTCAAATCTGGTGAGCCTTGCTGTGCTGTGGCAGCAGTGTAGTGTGGATTCCAAATAAATGGGAGCCTTACTCTGAGGCATCAGTCTCTAAGGGCTGTATCTATGTCTGGATAATTCATGCTTCATCTGGCAATAGACCAATTCTAGTTGTGGGAGCTAAAGTGTGACAGCCATCCCCTAATGCAGTGGTCAGCAAACTCATTAGTCAACAGAGTGCCAAGTTTGCCAACCACTCCCCTAGTGAATGCTCATGCCTTCGTGGAGAGTCTGGGGGCTCTGCCTAAAAGCCTTCTGACCACTGCCCACCTGGCTTATCCCACCCTCCATCACAGTCTTGCATCTGTGACTGTCCCTCCCCCTACCTCTCTCGAAGGAGTGGGCCAGGTCGTGCTGCAAGTCGCCGCAGCCACCAACTGCAAACATCACTACGGAGTCGAGAAAGCAGACATCCCAGCCAAGTACGCGGAGGTGAGCCATTTTGGGGACTCGGCCATGTCTTTGTGCCTCTTTTCTTTTTCACACCTGTTTGTCCCCATTGTCAGGTGGTAGGGATGGGGGTGTGGTGGGACATGGGGAGGGAGGGTCATCCAGGCACGAGCTATGGGCTCTTTAGTTTCCAATGTGAGTTTGGGCCTCTGTTGGTGTGTTTCTGCTCCACTGGAAACTATAGCCTCTTTGGCCCGAGGGTGGGGTCAGCTGGTAACACTGCAGAGTAAATGGGTCTGAGCATCATCTCATCCAACAGAAATGTTTGTAGTTTGGACTCCGGTGGCCTCCAGTTCCCTGAAGGTTGGGAACTATCATAGGCCCCATAGTCTATCATCCATGGGACCCCCAGAATCCTGCTAGAGCTGTTGCTTACTAGTTGTGTGGGTGGAGGGGGCAGACTGGCAGTCTCAGCTTAATCAGTCGGAGTGGGAGGGGAATAAGGGGTTGGATGAGCCTCAAGAAACCACAGGCCACCTGCCCAAGTTCCTTTGCCTTCCTGGCTGTCCTGAGTTTCTGATGGGCTGTCTGATGTTGTTCCCTTGCAGACCATGGACCGAGAGTTCAGGAAGTGGATGAAATGGTATGGAAAAAAGCATGCAGAATACACAGTGAGTGCCATCGCTCCATGCCCCCTTGGCTAACAAGTCCCCTATACTTTCTCCTTCTCCCAGACCCGCCATTCATCTCCTGTGGGATCCAGCTTATTCCCATTGGGGCAGCCCCTTCTCACCCATTCTTAACCTGGTCTAGCCCAAGCTGGGCATGTGGTGTTGCTGGAGGAAGGCCTGCTTAGCTCCCTTCAGGAGCCTCTTGGACGGGATGGCTGACGTTACCTAGAAGTTCTCCCTCCTCTCTTCGCCCTTTTTTGCCCCTTCTTGGTCATGCTATTCTTCCTCTTTTGGGGGCCACCTTGGGGCAGGTGGTTCTAACTCCTGCTCCATGCTTTCAAAGAACAGAGGTGGCACATCGTGGCATCTTTCTCAGACCTTGGTTAGCACAGAGGTAATCATCGCCTGCCCTCTGCATGTCTCTAAACCGGAGGAGCTCTCGGAAAGCACTTGTGCTCCTTTCATGTTGTGTGTGTGTGTGTGTGTGTGTGTGTGTGTGTGTGTGTGTGTGTGTGGTGGAGCTGAAGCGAGGTGGGTAAGTAGGGTGTGGAGGAAACAGCTGCTTCCGCCATCCACTGGCCAGCTGAGTGGCATCTTTCTCTTGCTGCCTTCCTAGCAGCATGTGATCCAACCCAGAAGCCCTTTTTCTTGGCAAGGCTGGGATTATGGGCAGCATTCTCTCTATGGCTCTCTAGGCTGCCCCTCGTCTTCATCATTTAGCCCAGCCTTTCATCGACAAGGTTCCTCAGGCCCTGGCCTGGATCCTCCGTCTCTCTGCTCCTTCTGCCCAGGGTCTCTACATCCACTTCTTGAAATGCATTTCCATGCTCAAGACTCCCTGTTCATCTTTCTACCAGGTTTCCTGCTGCTCATGGTCATACAGCTGTAATGCAGTATCTATTCATTTGGTGTGGGTCCAAAACCAGATTTTTAACAGGTCCTTCTCTTCCTGCCTCAGTTCATTACCTACCACATACCCAGTTGTTGAGGCCAAAACCACTTAGATTCTACCTGGTTCCACCAGCTTGTCATGTGGTGGCCCTTCCCTCCCAAAGGGCTCTCACAACTATTCAGTCCTCTCCCTCTGTATTGTCACCAGTTTGGAGCAGGCTGTCCCATGGGGCGTTGGCTATTGAGCAGAAATTGATGTCCCTGAGATGTTAGGGAAATGGATTAAATCTTATAATCATAGTTTAGGAATTGATCGGGGTTATGGGAGAGTAGGAACGAGGAAATTTCCTGCTCCTTGGAAACAATATAACAGCTTCTTCTTTCACAGATCATGTTTTTGGTATATTTAAGAGTCCTTGCTAAACCTAAGGTCACCTAGGTTTACCTTCGCAATATCTTATAGGAGTTTTAGTTTTGTGTTTTACATTTAAGTCTATAGTCCAAGTTAATTTTTGTGAAGGATATAAGGTCTGGGTCTTACTTCATTTCTTTGTGTGTGGAGATTAAGTTGTTCCAGCACCATTTGTTGTAAAGACTATCTTTGCTCCTTTGTCAGAGATCAATTGGCTATGTTTGTGGTAGTCTGTTTCTGTGCTCTCTGGTCTGTCCATTAGTCTATGTGTCTGTTCTGTCACCTGAGAATATTTTTTCCATTGATTTTTAGAGAGTGGAAGGGAAGAAGGGAGGGAGAGAGAGAAACATTGGTTGTCTCCCTCATGCCCCCTGACCTGGGATGGGGGTTGAACCTACAACCCAGGTATGTGCCCTTGGCCAGGAATCAAACCCTTGAGCCTTCGGTGCTTGGGGTGGTGCTCCAACCACTGCACAACACAAGCCAGGGCAACACACGCTGTCTCTCTCTGTGTGTGTTTGCTTATTCATTCATTTTTAAAAAAATATATTTTATTGATTTTTTACAGAGAGGAAGGGAGAGAGATAGAAAGTCAGAAACATCGATGAGAGAGAGAGACATCAATCAGCCGCCTCCTGCACGCCCCACAGTGGAGATGTGCCCGCAAGCAAGGCACATGCCCCCGACCGGAATCGAACCTGGGACCCCTCAGTCCGCAAGCCGACGCTCCATCCACTGAGCCAAACTGGTCTGGGCTCATTTTTTTTTTAAATTAATTTGTATTAATTTTTTATACATATCTCCCCATTGCCCCCCCTCCCTCCCAGGCATACCCCGACCTCCCAGTGTCTGTGATCATTGGTTATGCTTATATGCATGCATACAAGTCCTTTGATTGATCACTTATCTATCTCACCTAACTTTAATCTTTCTGCTGTAATTTCACAGTCTGTTTGATGCTTTATGATTTTTGTCCTCCTGAGAATTATCAGTCTACTCCCTTTCTGTGCTCCTGATTCTATTATATTCACCAGTTTATTCTGTTGATCAACTTTTTAATTCACTTAATTTTTAGATTCACTTGTTGATAGATATGTATTTGTTGTTCATAATTTTTTGTCTTTTACCTTTTTCTTCTTCCTCTTCTAAAAGAGTACCTTTCAGCATTTCATATAATACTGGTTTGGAGTTGATGAACTCCTTTAGCTTTTTCTTCTCTGTGAAGGTCTTTATCTGCCCTTCAATTCTGAATGATAGCTTTGCTAGATAGATTATTCTTGGTTGTAGGTTCTTGCTGTTCATCACGTTGAATATTTCTTGCCACTCCCGTCTGGCCTGCATCGTTTCTGTTGAGAAATCAGCTGACAGTCGTATGGGTGCTCCCTTGTAGGTAATGAACTGTTTTTCTCTTGCTGCTTTTAATATTCTCTCTTTGTCTTTTGCTCTTGGTATTTTAATTATGATGTGTCTTGGTGTGGTCCTCTTTGGATTCCTTTTATTTGGGGTTCTGTGTGCTTCCTGGACTTGTAAGTCTATTTCTTTTACCAGATGTGGGAAGTTTTCAGTCATTATTTCCTTAAATAGGTTTTCAGTATCTTGCTCTCTCTCTTCTTCTGGCACCCCCACAATTCTGATGTTGGTATGCTTGAAGCTGTCCCAGAGGCTCCTTACATTATCTTCACATTTTTGGATTCTTTTCTCTTCTTGCTTTTCCAGTTGAATGTTTTCTGCTTCTTTATATTTCAAATTCTTTGACTTGATCCTTGCCTTTCTCTAGTCTGCTGTTAGGACTCTGTATAATAGTTTTTATTTCAGTCAGTGTATGTTTAATTTCTAGTTGGTCTTTTTTCATCTTTAGTTGGATCTTTTGCATCTCTAGT
This sequence comes from Lasiurus cinereus, assembly GCA_011751065.1. Classification (NCBI taxonomy): domain Eukaryota; kingdom Metazoa; phylum Chordata; class Mammalia; order Chiroptera; family Vespertilionidae; genus Lasiurus; species Lasiurus cinereus. The sequence goes on along the minus strand of JAAGEH010000343.1, from coordinate 11,030,644 downwards.
TGGACCTTTTTCATCTCCTCTTGGGTCTCACTAAATTTATCCATCTTTTCTAGCATATTCTTGAAAAACCTTATAAACGTGGTTTTGAACTCTATATCCAGTCGTTTTTTTTCCTCCATTTCTTTTGCTTGTAATCCCTTCCCTTGTCTTGTCATTTTCACTATGCCTGGGAAACTTCTGTGTTGAATTCAGCCCTATGATAGCAGACTCAAAGCCGCAGAAGCCTCTGCTGAGCTTGGGAGGGGTGGAGTCTCAGGGCTTAAGGGACCGCCTTGCCTTCCAGTCGGCCCCGCCCTCCACGGCCCCTGAGTCTCACGTGACTGGGTAATCCCTGGAGCGGTCCTTGTGCGCACGGGCCCACAGTGCCTCTAGACTGCTGCCTTTCCAGCTTCCCTGCGCACCAGGACCACAGGAGTCTAGGAGCCCAGGGTTTCGCCAGAAACAGGGGCTTAGTGGAGTCAGAAGTGGCACTGTTGGGAGGGTCTGTCTCCCGCCCACTCGCGAAAGCCAGCGTGGGCGAAAGCCAGCGGCACAATCAGCAGTCTGTCCTCCGCGCAGCACCATGCGCGTGCGAGACCAGACCTGATCTTTTGCGACTCCCCTAAATTTCTGTGCACTTCTCCCTTTTCACAGTCCAAACTCCCCCCGTATGAGTTTCGGCTGGATCTGGGGTTTAGTGTCGTAAGAGAAGGGGTTCAATGCCTTTGGGAGTCTCCGTTTCCCTCCCGCCAGAGAAAGCCAGCCAGGTACTCCGGCACCCGCTCTCTCAGTGCGCGCGTCTCTGTACCTCAGCTTTTTGCAGCTCCTCTGGGTCTCCGTGAGCCCCTCTCTTTCCCTCTAGTTGTAGAACTTCCACTCAGCCAGGTTTCCTGTGGTTCTGGATGATGTCCGTTCTGTCTTTTAGTTGTAGTTTTGAAATTGTTGTGCGAGGCAGCAGTATAGGTGTTTACCTATGCCGCCATCTTGGATCTCTCTCCTCATTCATTTTTTATAAAATCTTTTTTTGTTGTTGTTTTGTTAATCCTCACCCAAGGATATTTTTTTCATTGCTTTTTAGAGAGAGTGGAAGGAAGAGGAAGAGACTGAGAGAAACATCGATGTGAGAGAGACACGTCCATTGGTTGCCTCCTGACACACCCCAACCAGGGCCAGGGAACCTGCAACCAAGGTATGAGCCCTTGACTAGAATGGAAAACGGGCCCTTCAGTTTGTGGGTCTATTCTCTATCCACTGAGTCAAATGGGCTAGGGCTAAAATCTTTTTTTAAGAGTAGTTTTAGGTTTATAACAAACTTGAGAGAAAGGTACAAAGATTTCCCATATACTCCCTGTCCCCACGTATGCCTAGTCTTCTCAATTATCAACATCATTCTCCAGAATAGTGACTATTACTTTGACATATGATAATCACCCAAAGTCTATAGTTTACCTTAGGGTTCAATCTTTTTTCTTTTTTTTAATATATTTTTATTGATTTCAGAGAGGAAGAGAGAGGGAGAGAGAGAAACATCAATGATGAGAATCATTGATTGGCTGCCTCCTGCACGCCCCCCACTGGGGATTGAGCCGCAACCCTAGGCTTGCACCCCTGACCAGAATCGAACCTAGGATCCTTTGGTCCACAGGCTAATGCTCTATCTATTCAGCTAAACCAGCCAGGGCTTTTTTTTTTAAGGGTTTAATCTGGACGTTGTGTATGTATTCTGTGGGTATGAACAAATGTATAATAACATATATTTATTATTATAAAATACAGAGTATTTTCAGTGCTGTTTCCATAGTTTTGCCTTTTCCAGAATGTCATATAGTTGGAATCATAAAGTATGTAGCCTTTTAGATTGGCTTTTCCCCCCCCCCACTTTAATAGCATGTATTCAAGTTTCTTTCATGTGTTTTTATAGCTTGATAGCTAATTTCTTCTTAGTACTGGAGAATATTTCATAATCTTTCTGTATCATAGTTTCTGTAATTATTCACCTACTGAAAGGCATCTTGGTTGCTTCAAAATTTTTGCAATTATAAAAAAAGCTACTATAATCATGTGTATACTGAGTTTAATGAGGCATTAGTTTTTAAGTCCTTTAGAATATCAGCGAACATAATTGCTGGCTAGAATACATGCTGTATTGATTACTATAGCTTTAGAGTAAGTTTTGAAGTTGGGTAGCATCAGTTCTCTGATTTTGTTCTTCAATATTGTGTTGCCTATTTATATGGAGAACTTTTACCTCCATATAAACTTTAAAATCAGTGTGTCAATATCCACACAACAACTTGCTAGGATTCTGATTGGGATTGTGATGAATTTGTAGATCAAGTTGGGAAGAGCTGACATCTTGACAATACTGATTATTCCCATTCATAAACATTGACTTTCTCTCATATTTTGTTAGGTTTATACCTAAGTATTTCTCTCCTTTTGTTGTGATGTTGATAATAAATGGTATTGTCATTTTAATTTCAAATTCTATTTGTTCATTGCTGGTTTATAAGAAAGCAGCTGACCTTTACATATTGTATTTTTTAAAATATATTTTTACTGATTTCAGAAAGGAAGGGAGAGGGAGAGGATGAGAGAGATAGAATCATCAATGATGAGTAAGAATCATTGATTGGCTGCCTCTTGCACACCCCCTTACTGGGGAACAAGCCTGCAACCTAGGCACAAGCCCTGACAGGAAATTGAACCTTCTGGTTCATAGGTTGCCACACTAGCTGGGCTACATATTGTATAGTAATATGTAATAATATCTTTATCCTGTAACTTTATTATAATTGCTTATTAGTTCCAGGTTATTTTTTGTGAATTCTTTCAGATTTTCTGCATAGATGATCTTGTCATCTGTAAACAGACAGTTTTATCTCTTCCTCCCCAATGTATACACCTTGTGTTTACTTTCATTGTCTCATTGCATTAGCTAGGACTTCCAATACAGTGTTGAAGAGCGGGGGTAAGGGGTCATCTTGCCTGGTTCCTGATCTTAGTGGGAAAATCTCAAGTTTCTCACCATGGATTATGACATTCGCTGTAGGTATTTTGTGGATATTTTTCCTGAAGTTGACAGAGCTGCCTATTCTTAATTTGCTGAGAATCATTATCATGAAAAGGTGTTGGATTTTACTATACATTTTCTGCATCTGTTGATATAACCATGTGGTTTTCTCATTGTGGACTGTTGATGCGATGGAAGTTCCTTGAACTGACTGTCCACACCTAGGGTAAATCCCACTGGCTCATGGTGTGTGTTCTCACATGTTGTTGGGTTTTTGGTTTGTTCCTTTCTAGGTGAGGGTTTTTGCATCTATGTCTTAGTTGGTGGTTTCCCTTTCTTGTACTATCTTTGGTTTTGGTGTCAGTAGTGCTGGTCTCATACAGTGAATTTGGAATGCTCCTTCTGCTGCTCATTTGATTTTCCTTGGCTAGGACTTGCACATTCAGGTTGTAGACCTAGCTCTCCTTCCCTTTTTATTGGTGGAATGTCTTCCAGAATTTTTTCTGCACAGTGAAAGGTGAGGAGTCATCTCCTTTGACCTCTTCTGTTTCTCCAACACCTAAAGTTCTCTGCCATTTGCCCTGCAGGCTGATTGGGTATTAAGTCCAGCTGCTTTTTGTTCCCAGGAAACATCTTCCCACTGGCTGTATATACTGGCTAAGAGTTCCAGATAGCTAACCATTTTCCTAAGACTTACTGCCTTCCTTAAAACACACTGTATTTGGGGGCTTTTATAAAAGATTTTTTGTTAATTTTTGGAGAGAGAGGGAGGGTGGAAGAGGAGAGAGAGAAACATTGATGTGACAGTGAAACATTGATTGGCCGCCCCCCACGTGTCCCTACCTGGGCTCAAGCCCACAACCCAGGCATGTGCTACTGGCAATCTCTTGGTGCATGGGAAAATGCCAAACCAACTGAGCCACAGAGGCTGGGCTCAGGTTTTTAAGTTCAAAAAAATACTTTCTGCTTCTGGTGAGTGAGCCCAACAGTTCCAAGCACACAGTATAAGAGTTTTTATTGACCTGGTTCCCAGAATAGCCCTGATCAATCCACCTGTTGCCTTCAGCACTCTGCAGTTTGGAGGAAGCTGCAGGGGGCGGGGGGTTGAGGGGCTTGCCCTGGGATCTTTATTTATCCTTCCTTCTTCCTTCTGTCACCATCCAGTGGCAGCGCCTAGCCCTATGGGCGTTTGGGGGTCAGTGATGCGTCTGAACATTGTGCTATATCGTTGGGACACACAGGAGAGCTCCCTGCATGGAAACATCTCATTCTTTGGGTCTCATGGGGCTTAGGGTGCTCATTAGCCCAATGTGGCTCCTGCGAAGTGGCAGGGAGCAGAATTTGACTAAAATGACACTTGGTTTTAGCCTTGGTGGCATCTGGAACAAGCTGGCTGTAGGCTGAGCAGCCATCTGTGCCTTTGGTGTCTTCTCGCTTGCTTCCGGAGCTCATCCTGTCTGGCGCAGCTCTGCTCCAAGAGAGTGCGGTGAGAATCTGCCTGATTGCTGGATGCCTGGATTTGGCAGGAATGTGTCCTGGGTCTTGAGAGAAGTCCCATAAGCTTTCTGTGGCTTTGACCAGGCGCTGGGTTGGCAAGTGCAGTCTTGCCTCCTGTTACTTAAGAACTGGTGAGCAAACAAAGCCAACAGGAGCCTAAAAATAGACAAACTTCTCTGCGCCCCAGAGCCTACTTCACAGGGCCAAGGATTCCTCGTGGCCCTCTTTCTCATCTGTTTCCCTCTCTATCTGCAGAGGTACTGCCCAGTCAGGAAAGGCCAGCCTCTGCCTTGACCCTGCAGCCCAGCAGTTCCTAGTGTCCAGGACCTTCCTGCCCACTCATATTTTTCCTTCCATTGGTGCCCTATCTGCTTCTTCAACTTGTTTCTGTCTACTTATCTGTCATACCTCCACCTGGGAGACGCTTCATCCAGCTCTGCCCAAGCTGATATCTCCAGAACCCCTGCAGTACCTCAGGCATCTGCTCACAACCTGATTGTGTGCTCTTGGTTCCCAGTGATGGACCTCGCACACAGGTTTCATTCATCCAATGTGTGACACTTGGGGCAGCTGCGGCCTCATGGAAGTGCTGCGTGGGAAAGGTGTCCTGCAGCTGTGGACCTGCCTCTGCACCTGGGGATAGGTGCCTTTCTGGGAAGTGTCTCGGGCCTCCACCTGGGTAAGAGCTGCCCCCTCTGGCTTGTCCACATTGGGACAGTCTAGTGTTGCTGACAGGCAGATCCAGAAGGTGCAGAGCTGCTGGGCATTGAAATGCTAGCTGCTTTGTCCTTAGGAAAGTCATCTATGAGCTGCGTGTGTTCTGGAGATATTGGCACCTTTATTTACTCTGATCCTGCCTGGGTTGAGTCCCTAGAAGTCAGGCAGTTCAGCTAAGTGTTGTTTGTGTAGATATGTGACTGCTTCAGGCAGATCAGCAGAACAACAAAGCCTAGAGCCTCCTATCAGTGATTCGTGCTCACCTGGCTTTGGGTGGAGCCTGCCTTGGTCTCCCCATTGTAGTGGATGCTTCATACAGACGCTCTTTTTCCTGGATGCTGAGAGCATGTGAATTCTGTGAGGTGTGGGTGGTGAGGTGGAGCTGGCTGTGACAGGGGTGTGATCACCCTGACTGAGTCAGATTGTGGACCAACCTGCTGGCTTGGAACATAAGTAAATCTGGTTTCTTCATGGAAAGGATGATAAGTGTGTGCTGGGAGCTCCTCCCATCTTTCTTTTCCCTCATGCGTGTCTCCACAGATGGGGGAAATAGGAGAACTCAGTGATTTGGGGACCAGTCACAAGGTTTTTTTTTTGGGGGGAATGTGCACATCTTTATGGCCAGAGTTAGCTCAGGAACATTTGCCTCAGTAACACAGAGCCCACTTAAGGCAATCACTCCTTGGATGGTCATGGCACAAGAGAAGAGAGCCCTGGCAGCCAGAGACAAGGGCTTTGGCTGTTTCCTTACCTTGAGTATGAGGTCAAATGGAGCAGTGGTGCTGGCTTGAAACAGTGTGGCCTGGATGGGGGAGCCTATAGGCAGAGAGAAGCCACACCAAGAGGAGTCTAAAATCACCTGCATCAGGATCTTTAGGATCATCCCCAGGTTTGTGGATTTGCAGGGAAGACCCAGGGTAAAGCAGATAGTCATCCTCATGGCTGTGGTTTATACAGATAGAAGACAGATGTTAGGCCTCCCCTGATAGCTTTGTCTTATACAATTCCAATGAGGACTTTGGCCTCGAGTACTTCCCCATGTCGTGGCTGGGCTGTTCACTGGTAGCGATGGCAGATTCGGAACGTTCCTCAGGTGGGGAGAGGATTCAGCGATAGGATACAACCAGGATGTGGGTAGGTCCTCCCACAGCACCTGAGTGGTTTAGAGAACGGGCCACTTCCTCATGCCCTGTGCCATCACATCATATCATGTGTACACTGGGAGGTTTCCCTGTGTACACTGGAGGACATAGGATTTGCAGCTGTTCCTGCACCAGACACATGGTCTTACTGCATTGTGGCAATAGCACTTGTAGGACACTTTGTTCAGGGTCTTCCTGAGAGAGATGTAGTGCTAATTGGGCACCTGCTGTCTTCTCGAGAAGGGGTTTCTGGTCACTTTACAGCATTTGTGGTATGGATGAGGGCCCGTGACAACCACTAACCCAGCACCTGTCTCTGTGGATTTGCTTATTCTGGGCCAGTGGTCAGCAAACTGCGGCTCACAAGCCGTGCTTTGCCACTCTGTTGACTATTGAGTTTGCCAACCACTGTTCTGGGCATTTCACATAAATGGAATCACACAGTTGGTGACTTTTTTGGGTCTGGCTTCTCTCACTGAGATCATGTTTTCAAGGTCCATCCATGTAAGCAAGTGTCAGTGCTTCACTGCTTTTCATAGCTGAGCAATACTCAGAGTTGAATAGATCTGTCTGTCGGTGGATGGGCGTTGGGTTGTTCCCACCTTTGGGCTGCTGATAACCTGTTTGGACGTCCAAGGACAGGTTTTTGTGTGGACATGTTTTCAGTTGTGATGATGATAGCCTTTGAAGAATTATAGAACTCATTTTCTTGTTTTGGTAAATGTTACAGCTCTGAACAGTTTAGTTGTTTAGAACTGTGTCCTCTTGGACAGACTTTGTCCTTGAGCCAGAATGACATTAGTTCGCTAATAAAAGCAGTGCTGAGAGCAGGTTTTGAAATTCCAAACAGCATTGTTCTCAGTTAAAGCAGGTCAGAGAGCCACAGCAGGTGTGTTTCGTGTCACAGCAAAAAGCTTAGCCTATGCCATGTCTCTTATGGTCAGTGGTCTGTGTCCTGGACACTCCCCTGAGTGCCCAGTATAGGTTTCTTGTAGCCCTTGCCAACCCACTCTGTCCAGAACAACCCCGGTATGGTGGGGTGATGACCCTCCGTGGCTCTGCAGGCCATGTGTTGGGAGCGCCCCCTGCTGGCCAGGAATGAACAAGACATTGTGACTTCTGGGCACTTTCTCCAGTGTCTTCATTGCTCTGTGCATTGGCCCCCTGGGATCGGCACTCTAGCACTAGTGAGGGTACCTACTCTGGGGCTCATGGTGACCCATACTGCAGTGTGTGGTCTCTGCTTATCCCTGTGGAGCTGCCAGCAGCCATGCCTCAGTCTTACCTCAAGGTCTGCCCATTTTAGTGACTGTACTCATTTCATTTGTTCCTCGCCAAGTGGGAGGCTGGCTCAGGGGCCAAGAGAGACCCGTGATGAGCTCTTGTCCCTGTTTTCTTCCTTTCAGCTGGAAAGAGGTGATTTCCTCTCAGAAGAGTGGAGAGAGCGGATCGCCAACACAAGGTATGGCGGGTTTGGGAGTAGCCGCTCAATGCTGTGAGGACAGTGTTGTGGCCTGGCTGGGCAGGGCACCCCTCAGGGGGGATCTCGCTTTCTCAGGTCTCCGTGTGGTTGGTGTGGCTGTCTTTCTCAAAGGAGAGCTAGATGGCAGAGGCAATTGGAGCTTCTCTTCTTCCCTTCTGGTTCAGGCTGCCAAAAGTCACTCTCAGGGCTGTCAGCAGGTCAGGTGGTCAGTGACCAGCCTAGGGCCAGTGTGGCTGGCCCCTCACAGCCTATCAGGAAGGGCCCTTTCCTACTTTTGCAGCCAAGGAGGGAAAACTGCCTGGAGATCTTGGCCCTCAGCTCAGCTCTCACTGTGTCTGCACGTGGACATTGTGCTCTGTGCCTAGTGGAGGGAGGCTATTTCTCTGTGCTCACTTGGAGGTGAGGGGGATAGTATGGGTGTGAATAGCCTGGCAGGAAACATCCCAAGCTTGCTAGCAGGTCTCCCTGTCTGGTCTTTGGATGAGAGTCCATCCCAGAGCCATCCAAAGCTCCAGCAGACCCTTCAACTGAGGACTTGAGGTGTGACCTCCATGTCCACCAGGTCCTGTAGCTGTGTTTACAGTTATTCCCTACCCTCTCTCATTATTTTCCCTTTGTCCTTCCGCTGTCCTCAGGCTGGGGCTAAGATATGCTAGGCTGGATTGCTATGCTCTGCCCCTCACCTCTAGCATAGTTGCAGATTTGATGGGTCTCTTTGGTTGAGCAGGAGGCAGTGCTGGAGTGTGAAGGTCTTCTATGCATCAGCCGAGGTAGCTAGTACCATGGTATCTGTGAGGCCACGTTGCATGCTCTGGAGTGCTCTTCCTGGGGAGTGGTGGGTCAATCTTGGTGAGGTGTGGATCACAGGCTTTTAGTCTGACCTACTGTCTTGTCCTTCTCTCCCTGCTCTGGGCACACCTGCTGTATGTTGCCCTGTGTCCCCCCGCTATGCGATTCTTGAGGAAAATAGGAACTAAGCATTGCTCTTTCATAGAACTATCCTCTTTTTTTTCTTTTTTTCTTTTTCTGCTTGTGAGCACACTGTCCCGCAATTACTAGGTCCTCCTCATCTTCTTGAGAGAATTGTGATGACTCTGTGGATATCCCCATAGAATAGGGTCTTTGCTGCCATTGTGGTGAGCTAAGTGGGGTTTGAATGCAATGAGAGACCTCTCAAGTGGGGAGAACCCCATACTCACCACGCACTGCCCAGCAGCATCCAGGCTGGAGTGTCCTGTCTTCTGGGTATCCCAGTGACAGCTTCCTAAGAACACACTGCACCCTGCTCCTCTTCTGCCCATCGTCTGCTTGGCCTGTGACAGTCCTGTGGGCAAGGGCCCAAGGCCGGGCCCTGATTGTGTTTCCTGGATGTCCCCCAGGTACTCTGCGCTCTGTTAAGGGTGTCTCCTCCCCACCAGTTTTTTTGTTGTCAGGTGTGATCCCTGCCTCAATTAGTTTTCTGGTTACCTCGGGTCTGAATGTGAGAGGGCAGGAGTGTCTGGAGCCTCCTTCTTCAAAGCCTTTTTGGTTCTGCCCTCTTGTGGCTTTGGTCACCTTGAGACTCTGGCGTCCAGCCTTCCCAAGCTCTGTCCTGAGTAGGCCCATGGTCTCACTCAACTCATCTGTCCTCATCATGCTCTGCCGATCGGCAGCTGGGGTGCCTTCATCCCACTTTAAATCTTACTGTCATTTGTTTCTGTCTGCCTGGTTGAGCAGGGAGAGAGTACTGACCTTTACTGATGCCTTCAGTATCCTTCCTGCCACTCTTCCCTTGCACTTGTCAGGCCCTCTGTTACTGTTCCTTCACCTGCTTACTGTAAAGGGTTGAGATTTCTTGATTTTAAAGCTATTTTGAGACTTCATTAAAACAAGTAGCATGGAGATGACAGTCAGCTCACTTCATTTTGTATAACATTCAAAAGAGGAAGTGACACCATGTCTGCAGTTCTGCTACCAGTGGCCCAGTTTCTCCCGTGGCACAGTTTTAATCTGGAGGCACTTGCGGCAGAGGAGAGCCACGTGACTAAGTATGAACTGTCTGTCTTGTCTTTGCGTCATCACATGAACTAGCTGCACGGGTGTTTCTAGCATTTAGCCATTCAGAGAGTTCCTCTAAGTGGGCAAGGGCTGGGCTGGGTGGGTGAGGGAGCAGGCAGGGGATCACCTCCTCATTCCTGTCAGGGCAGCAGTCTCCTCAGCCATCCCAGCAGACATCTGCAGATGGAAGTTCCTTTGGTCATCTGGTGCCAGAGACCATTTGAAAAAATTAGACAGGTTGAGTTACACCGCCCCATGGAAGAGCTTTGCTTCTGGTCCTAAGGGTCCTTGGGTGTCACATTCAGATGCAGCTTGACTCAGTTGTGCTACCTTCCAGCCTGGATATTTGGTTCTCCTCACACCCCTGCTCCCAGGTTACAGAGGTGCTGCCTGCATTCCAGTCTAGAAATGTCCATGGGCAGGCAGGGACCACCAGCCATTCAGTACAGGTTGACCTGGGCTACTTTGGCGTGCACATGTTCATCTTGTGGGTTTTTGTTGTTGTTTTTTGTTGGTTTGTTTTTTTCAGCTATGTGGTGTTCATGGAAATTTCTAAATTATTATACATTAGCAACTAACTTGGGTAACTGGAGCCCCTTCCCTGGGCCAGGTGAAAGTGGTGCGGGCAGAGCCTGGGGAGGCCTCACTATGGAGCTGGCAGTGGAAGCAATAGGCAGCATATGTAATGGCACTGTATACACATGTGAAGATGGAACCTTCATTTTACTCAACTGGAATATTATTTTGCAGTGTTATATTTGTGAATAACTTTGCCTTTGGTCCTGAGGTGGATCACCAGCTGAAGGAGCGATTTGCAAACATGAAGGAAGGTAACGTACTTCTCCCTTAACCTCTGCCTTTATGTGGCTGCAGCAGGCTCACCATGCTTCTTGAGCCGCCACCCACTTGGTCTGGCTAGATTTGAGACCGATTACAGGTGTGAAAGTTTTCATATTCATCCATTTCATTCCCAAATCGGAAGGCTTCAGGCAGTGGGGATGCTTTCACTATGGCTCTCACTGTCACCTGAGGTGCCGGTCTGGGTACATCCCAGCTTAGAATTTGGTGGAATAGACCTGACCCACACACACACACACTGTTCAGCCAGCCTGAGGGACCTGTGGTGGGTGGCCAGATTAGCAAGTAAAATATAGGCTATCCGTTTAAATGTGAATTTCCTATAGACAACAAATAGCTTCTCAGTGTAAGGATGTCCCAGCTTCTACTAAAGGAATATCATGTGTATCTGAAATTCAGACTGGTGTCCCTGTTTGTCTGGCAACCCTAACCTGGGGGCACTGAGGGCATTGGGATATCCATCCTCAGCCCTTGTGCATTTTCTGGGCCTTTCATGTTTGGAATCACCCTCACCTGTCCAGAGTGACCCTACTGCTTCCCTCTGTCTTCCTTTACTCCATCCCAGATCAGATAGCAGCTCAGAGCAGACTTGGGTGGGGGAGGGGGAAGGTCATAGACACAGATAACTTTCATCTGCCTTCAGCACTGCTAGTGGATATATGAGCATGTGTGATCCCATTCTGTGTACAGATGAGCATGTGTATGTGTGTGCATGGTTGTTTTTAATTACTGTAAGAGTGAGCAGCTACTGTCCACTGCACCCTGCACACACCCCATCTCCTGAGCCTTCAGGCCCCTGCCTCAGCACCTGTCTACCCCAAGGAGAGGAGAGGATTGGGATTCCTGTGGCCTTTGGGTCCCACCCTGCCTTGAACTCTCCCAGCTTCTCTTTTGTTTTTTCTCATCTATTCAGCCAATAGTCACAAGTGGCCTTCGGGCCTTGGACTGTTGTGTAGTTTTATTAGAAAACAGCCCTTCCGTCTTTTTTGACAGTGTCCATGGGTTATCTGGGCTCATTTTCCTGTGGGATGTCATCCATTCTGGACTCATCCCTTATGGTGAGCTTGACCCCGCCCCTCTGAGCTCCATTTCCTGCAGGTCTCAATGCCTGGTTGTCACACATGGGCCGCCTAAGAGGCAGGATTGCCTGCTAAACCTTCTAGTCATTAGGATCTGTTGTCTGTAGTGACTTGTCCTCAGAAGTCCCCTCATGCACACATTGTCATCTGAGCATCACAGGATGTCAGATTCCTAATGAAAGCGGTCCGTGGACCCCTGGGTTTTATTCCATTGTGTCCCACTCACTTAGATGCTCCTATGACGCTGAATACCCCTTGTGGTCTCCTGACTCTGCACTAGGCTGGTCCTGGGATCCATCCTTTCCTTTTCCTAGTGTGGGTGGTGCTTAACAACAGTTGTCTGAGCACTGGGGAGCTCCTCTGATTGGGGTGTTATGGGGCTATGTTCATGTGTATGGGTGTGTGTATGTGTATGTGTATGCCTTAAATGGATTTATGAAACATTATTTTCTTTGGCTTTTATATTTGACTCTTTTCTGACACTGCAAAGTTTAGCATTAACATGTTTACTTTGGTGTTTTCTTCAGTCGATGTAGAATGCATAACATAAGCAGCACCACTCACATATGTTCTCTGTGACAGATGTGATAGTCTGTTTCCTCTGTGGAACAATCACACTAACATGGGGCATTAGTATTTTCTGTGTGGCAGTTCCTAACCTGATACACAAGTCAGGGGGTTTTTGTCTGGGTGGGCATAAGGGCTGCTGGTGTCTCCCCGATTCAGTGTGGGTTATGGGACACATATATGCAGGTGGGATTTCAGGAGGCCTTTGGCAAGTTTCTATAGGAAAGCCATTAGTAGGACAGGCTTAAGCATACTTTAATTTTGCTCTTACTTATAGGAAACGGAAAGGACTCCTGGTCCCTGGCTACTTGTGTGCTCAATGTGTTCATTTCTTCCTTTGGCTTCTCCTCTGCTCTAACTTCCATCATCCTTTCCTTACGTGTGTGACAGTTTTCCCCATGAAAGACAATAATCAGCTTTTGTGTTTCAGGTGGCAGAATTGTGTCCTCGAAGCCCTTTGCACCTCTGAACTTCAGAATAAACAGTAGAAACTTGAGTGGTAAGAAACTCTCATGTTGCTAAATTCTTCAGATGATCATATATATGTATATATATGTATGTATATATATATGTATATATATTTACATTATTATTTTTTAATTGATTTCAAAGAGGAAGGGAGAAGGGGAGAGAGGTAGAAACCAATGATGAGAGACGCATTGATGGGCTGCCTCTGACATGCCCCCAACTGAGGATTGAGTCTGCAACCCGAACATGTGCCTTGACCAGGAATCAAACAGTGATCTTCTGGTTCATAGGTCAATGCTCAACCACTGAGCCACACTGGCCAGGCCATATATATGATCTTAAGCATTTGACACAAGTTAGTAAAGGGTCCCTCCACAGCACTGCTGACTTTAGGGCCAGGTCATCTCTGTGGTAGCTTCCTGGGAACCTACTTGATGCCAGGAGCACCCTTATCTTGACCACCACAGATATCCCTAGACATTGCCCACCAGATTGAGACCCCACATGTTTGTCACGAGGTTATGAAGGCTCAGTGGTTTACAAGCTTCTTTGCTTTCGTATCTGATTGGCCTAAGGGGCAAATGGCTGGTGTATATGATGGGCTCCAGGTGCAGAAACCTTCAGCAGGAAGAGCTGAACCTCTGGCCTTCTGGGGAAGAGCCATGTTACTGTGTGGCACCTGGCCTTGGGGGTCATAATTTCTTGGGTGCTGGGCATCTTAGTAGCCGTGTTCTTTCCAAGTGGTCCTCAAGTGCTTTTCCATCCCACCCAGTCAGGCTCGTTGCCGTTTTCCTTGGACAAGCACCTGGGTTAGCGGGGATCATTGTGCACGCCGTGTGCCTCCCTGACCTGCCAGCGTGCTGATATCCAGGCACCTCACCGGCCTGGCGAGTGGGACGGCCTCACGTGATGAGGGCGCGCGGTTCTGCTCCCTTCCTGCCTCGCCTGAGTCATTCCCCCAGGTGCACAAGGCCCTAACCTGTGCCCGTCGTTGCAGACATCGGCACCATCATGCGCGTCGTGGAGCTCTCGCCCCTGAAGGGCTCAGTGTCGTGGACGGGGAAGCCCGTCTCCTACTACCTGCACACCATCGACCGCACCATAGTAAGTGTCCCTGTGGGTGAGGCCCAGGCCCTCCCAGAAAGCTTCCTCCCCCTTCCCTCCCATCTGCCCCATGGCACTCTCCCTGGAGGATCTGAGACACTGTTGTGCTATAGCATGAGTGGGAACCAGGAACTCTTTGTATTCCCTCTTCGTTCCCAGTCCTTGTATGAGGCAGACATTGTCCTGAATGATGTAATAATAATGGATATGGCCTCAGTGTCAGAGGCTTTTGGTGTCCAGGGAGCCGCTGCACTGGGCGGCCTGGTTCCCATCCAGCTTGCTTCATGTGAGATGGCCCTGCGAGTCTGCGCAGCCCCTGAGAGTAGGAACCTGTGTTCAGGGTGGGTCTTTGAGCAAAGGTGTATCCCTGTGACAGCTCCAACGACATTTCATGTTGGCATTGTCTCATGTGTTGCTCTTGTCCTGACAGGGTTTGGGACTGATGTCTAATAAGACTTCTTTCCTTTCTTTTTTCATTTTTAGCTTGAAAACTATTTTTCTAGTCTGAAAAATCCAAAACTCAGGGTGAGTATGTGTTTCCCTCATTAAACATTACTGGTATGCTGCTTGATGAGCTTGATGGAACTCCAAGTGGTGGATGGGGAGTGCTGGTTTGGGAACGGGGCTCATGGATCCCTTGGGGCCACAGTTCCTGTCAGCAGTCTTTTGGAAACTAGGTTGAATGAGTCTCAACCTTTGGACAATGTTATGATAGCTTGGTGAAGTGTGCCAAGTGCAGG
>JAAGEH010000343.1:10925960-11010960 GCA_011751065.1 Lasiurus cinereus | reverse complement strand
GAAGCAGGCCCTGAAGAGCCAGATCTCTGAGAAACAGAGGCACTGCCTGGAGCTGCAGGTAGGGAGCAAGGAATGGCGTTGCCTTGGCCTCTCTGGGCTTTAACTGTGGTGTTAGGAACATGGTCAGTGCTATTGGCAGACTCACCAAACCCATCCTCCTCCAGTGTGCTAGTTCTGGTATCACATTAAGACAGTCTAACATCCCATCATCATTCTAAAGGGGAACAAGAAGTAGGGCAGGTGGGCACCTCACTCTACTAGCTCTAGGGCATCTTATCCTGGTGAAGCACTTCTGACACAGTCACTGAACAGACCTTTGTGCATTAAAACAAACAGCTTGTAGTTTTTTAAAAATACACTTTTATTGATTTCAGAGAGGAAGGGACAGCGGGAGAGATAGAGAAAAAGCCCAAACATAGTGTAAGAAAAACAGTGTCCTGTGGCCCCGGCAGGTGTGGCTCAGCAATTGAGCATTGACCCAGGGCATATGTCTAGGCTGTGAGGGGGTATGCAGGAGGTAGGGGGTATGTAGGAGGTAGCCGATTGATGGTGTTTCTCTCTTATCAATGTTTCTATTTCTAAAAACCATGTTTTTGAAAAGCCTGTGTCTGGCCCCCAGAAGGAACTGCTATTTCAGGATTTTTCCCTATGTTGTATACTCATGAGGGCGCTATGTCCTCTGTTCCTTGCTTTCCTGTGGATGTCTTTTAGTTTCAGCAAATGTACATGAACATCTCATGTGCTGTTTTATCTGTCTACCCAGAGTGCCCTGACCAGTTTGAGTGGTTGGCTGCTCTGGCTTCCCCTTTACACAGTCAGTCTGCCTCCTTGTAGTTACTCTGGGTGGGTATCCTTCTCATTCTCCTGGGATGGTCCCCTCTGGTGGATTGCTGAGTTGGGCTGGCCTTCAACGGGTGTGCAGGAGCCTCTCCCACAAGCAAGCTGAGGGTCTGACACCCTCAATCTTCCAGATTAGCATCGTGGAGCTGGAAAAGAGCCAGCGGCAGCAGGAGCTCCTGCAGCTCAAGTCCTGCGTGCCTCCTGATGATGCTGTGTCCCTGCATCTACGAGGGAAAGGTGGCCTGGGCCGAGAACTGGAGGCGGAATCCAGCCGGCTGCACCTTGAGCTGGACTGCTCCAAATTCTCACTGTCCCACTTTAGTAGCATGAGCCCGGAGCTCTCCATGAATGGCCACGCGGCCGGCTATGAGCTCTGCAACACACTGAGCCGGCCTTCGTCCAAGCAGAACACCCCCCAGTACCTGGCCTCTCCACTGGACCAGGAGGTTGTGCCATGTACTCCCGGCCATAGCAGTCGGCCCCGGCTTGAAAAGCTGTCTGGCTTGGCCTTGCCAGACTACACCAGGCTCTCCCCGGCCAAGCTGGTGCTGAGACGCCACCTGAGCCAGGACCACACTGCTAGTGGCAAGACATCTGCTGCTGAGCTACACCCACGGTGAGTCTGCCCTGGTGGTGTTCTTGGGCTGTTGTGGGGTCTTGAAAGGGGTTGCTCATCAGTTTGGAAGTGTTTGCCAGGCCCAGGCTGTCAGCTCTGAACACAAAACCACAGCCACCGGGTCTCTACAGAGAGTGACTGCTGTATGTGTCTTATTCCAGAACTGAGCACACCAAGGAGAATGGCCTTCCATACCAGAGTCCGGGCCTCACCAATGGCATCAAGCTGAGCCCTCAGGACCCACGGCCCTCATCCCCTGTGGCCTTACAGATGACAGGAGAAAAAGGCACTGAGAAGGTGCAGGCAATCACTGGGAGGGAGGGACTTATGGGGATGGGTGTCTTCTGACCTGTGACTGAGCCAGGGCTATGGGGGGCACTCAGTGGGTATCCTGAGTGGGTCTGTTAGAGAGGGCATCCAGATGGGGCTATGGAAAAAGAGAATGTGGGGTGAGGATGGAGGGATAGGGCTTAGTTAGTCAGGTCCCCACCCTCAGTTACTTCACATCTTCAGGAACAAGACTAAAAAAGTGGCAAGATAGTAGAGCCCCCTTAGAGGGGCATTGCCAGAGGGTCTCTGGCAGGTGGCTTGGTCTCTGTTCAGGTGGCAAGTTTGAAAGACATTACGTCAAAGTGTGAGGGCCTAGTGACGGGTAGGGGCCTGGAAGGTCAGGAGGAGCAGTTGGAATTGGAGGGATAGGTGTTAGTGGGATGAGGGGACTGTCTGCTACAGCGGTCCCCTTGTCCATGGCTGGAGGGTAGTTGTGTCCTTTGGGTGGTGTACGTGGCCTGAGGTTCATGGGTCAGCAGCAGCAGGCGGTCTCCTGTGTCTGCAGGGTCTGAAGGAGCGCGCCTATGCCAGCAGTGGGGAGGCCATCACCAGCCTACCCGTCAGCATTCCACTCAGCACTGTGCAGCCCAGCAAGCTGCCCGTCAGCATCCCCCTGGCCAGCGTGGTGTTGCCCAACCGCGCCGAGAAGGTAGTGAGTGGGCACCATGGGGGGCGGGTGCAGTCCAATGCTGTGTTGCTCTGAGAGTATCAGTACAGGCAGAGGAGACTTGTCTGGTGTTTGCCCCACAAGACCTGGTTCCTTTTTGTTAAATTGCATGCAATTGAAGTTTAAGAAAAATAGAGCATCCAGGAATCCAGGTTTAATTACATTAATATCTTATGGGTTTTTTTGTTGTGTTTTAATCTTCATCCAAGGATATTTTTTCCATTGATTTTTAGAGAGAGGGGAGGGAGGGTGGGGGCTGGAAGAGAGAGGAACATCCATGTGAAAGAGACACATCGATTGATTGTCTCCCACACGCCCTGAACGGGGCCAAGGATTGAACCTGCAACCCAGGTACATACCCTTGACTGGAAATTGAACCCATAACCCTTCAGTGCACAAGCTGACGCTCTAACCACGGAGCAACATTGACCAGAGCACATCTTGTCATTTTTATCTCAGATCCTTTTTGTAAATGGTGGTGTGTGCAGGTGGAGAAGGAATAGAACTGCCCGGTGTGGTAGAAGCTTGAAGTGCATCCACTTCAGTCCATACCTGTATTCCCCTTGCCTCACACTTATGGACTCTATAATGCAGGCTTTTTTTTCCTTTTCTTTTCTTTTTTCTTTCTTTTTTTCCAGTTATAATCCACATACAATTTACCGTCTAAAGTGTGTATTTCAGTGACATTTGGTATGTTCACAAGGCTCTCAACCATCACCTCTAGTTCCAGAATATTTTGTCACCCCCACCCAAAGGAAGTCCCACCCACACCCACAGTCATGTGTGTGTCCCATCCCCATCTCTGACAACCACAAACCCACACTTTTGGACATTTCACATAAATGGAATCGCACACTCTGCGGCCTTTTTGTGTTGGGCATTTCTCATTGAGCATACTGTTTACAAGGTTCGTCCATATTGTAGCGAGTGTCAGTGCTTCTCTCCTTGTCCTGGCTGAGTAATATTCACGTGTGTGTGAATGGACACATTTGGATATTGTTTCATTTATCAATGGACATTTTTTTTGTTTCCACTTTTTGGCCACTGTGAACAGGTATGTACAGGTTTTGTATAAACAAGTATTTTCATCCCCTTGTACATAGAAGATAATTTGCTGCGTCAGATCATAACTGCTGCTGCAGCCCTCACTGCTTTCCCTGTACCCTTCATCCTCATCCTGAGCCCATTAGCCAGAATGATCCTTTAGGACCCAAGTCAGACATCTGTCCCACCCCTGATCAGACCCTTCTTGTGGCTGCCCACTGTGCTCACACCCTGAGCAGGTCACTTTCCCTTCAAGCTGCTTTTCACACACCTGCTATTCTCCCTGTTTCATTAATTCAGCACGTTCTGTGACCTGTGACCCCCTCCCCAACATTCACATGCCAGGCCCAGCTCAGCTGACAGTGCATTCTCTCCACAGAGAAGCACCCCCAGTCCTGTGCCTCAGACCCGAGAGTCCTCGTCCACACTTGAAAAGCAGATGGGTGCTAATGCCCATGGTGCTGGGAGCAACGCTGCTGGGAGCAAAAGCCTCACCCTGGCGCCCACAGGTAGGGTGCTTCTATTTCTGCCCTGTTTCCATAGGTCAGCTTCCACCTGTGCTCACTGCCACCTCTCCAGGGGCTATGCTGGGAGTGTGAATTGTGAACAATGTCCACAGTGAGGCCTTCAGAGATAGCTAGCTCAGAGCTTATCTCCTCCCAGCCATGGGGTCAATGCTGAGTCCAGACTGTTGTCCTCCTTAGCAACAGCACCAACACCATGAGACCTGGGGGTCAGGGACACTAGGGTGAGCCCTCAGTGCATTACCTGAATCTCTCACTGGCATCCTGATATGATGTGTTTGGTCTGACTGTATTAATGCCTGGGTAGTGTGGTGGCATTGTCCTTGTCAAAGCACTGTGGGCTCTGGGGCCACCCCGATTCTAGCTGGATTCTGATCTCCTTCAGAGAGCTTCAATTTTTGACACATCTATGTGTTGACAGAGGACCCCGGGGAAGGGGGAATTGTGGCTCTGAAGCCAAGAGTCTCTGTCACAGCTGTTCAACTCAAGTTGTGAAAGTCCAAGAACAAGCGGTGGGCATGTGCCAGTAAAACTTAGAGCAAAGCGTAGCAGCCAAAACGCCAGACCGTGAGCTGGGCTGTAGTTTGCTGACTTTTGTGAACACCATGGCCTGTTTGGAAATTATTTTTCCAGGCATAAAGAATAAAATTCAGCCCTGGCCAGGTAGCTCAGTTCATTAGATCACTGTCTTCATACACCAAGGTTGTGGGTTCAATCTTTGGTCGGCACACACAAGAATCAACATCTCTCTCTCCATTCCTCATTCTCAAAAATCAAATTTTTGAAAATTAAAAAGCATAATAAAATGCGGAGGCCATTACTGAGAGCAGTCCTTCCCCTAGGCTCCCTGCATCCCACTACTCCAATGTGGGGGATACTTTGCAACTGACAGCATAATGAGTTCTGGGCAAAGAACAAATTCTGTCTCAGTTGGGTGTCACAAGGATTTCTGAGCCTCTAGAGGAGGTGCCAAGAGAGGGCTCAGGGTGGGGAATGGTACACAGGCTCCAGGGCCTCCAGTGGTGCCAGATCCAAACATGGGAATGAGCTCATCACGCCTGAACACTCACTTGCGCTTGTGCCAGCCCAAGGGTACCTGCCTAGTCCCTTGGTACCATCTATGGTGGCAACCACGACATGGAGGGTGCTTCTCTGGGGCTTAGTGTCCTTACCAGTTTCTCCTGGGGCAGCATCATCCTCTCCTGGGATGAGCTTCCCTGAAACACTGTTTCTCTTCCTGGCAGGCTTCTATGCAGGCTCAGTTGCCATCAGTGGGGCCCTGACAGGTAGCCCAGCCCCACCTGCTCCTGGAGTTGAAACCCCTGCCTTCGATGAGTCCTCCAGCTCGGGGAGCCTCTTCACCACCATGGGCTCCCGCAGCTCCACCCCACAGCATCCTCAACTGCTAGTGCAGCCTCGGAACTCCGGTCCAGCCTCACCCACTCACCAGCTCTGCGTCAGCCCCCGACTCAGCGCTGCCCAGGGCCCACTTCCTGACACGAGCAAAGGGGACCTTCCCTCTGAGATTGGCTTCTCAGATCCAGAGAGTGAGGCCAAGAGGAGGATTATCTTCACCATCTCAGCTGGTGCCAGCAGCACCAAGCAGTCACCTTCCAACAAGCACAGCCCTCTGCCTGGGGGTGCTCGTGGAGACAGCAGTCAGAGCCATGGGCAGGACAGTCGAAAGCGGGGCAGAAGGAAGCGGGCATCAGCGGGGACCCCCAGTCTGAGCTCAGGCGTGTCCCCCAAGCGCCGGGCCTTGCCATCCGTCGCCGGCCTCTTCACTCAGTCTTCAGGGTCTCCCCTCAACCTGAACTCCATGGTGAGGCCAGGAACAAATATCTGGGGAGGTAGACAAACAGGCATCTGGATGCTGGGTCTCTTGTTCCTGGGGGTAGCCGAGATGGGCTGGGGCAGGGGCCCATGCTGGAAGGGAACAGCTGGCAGGCTTTGCAGTTCCCCAGTATTCCATGCCCGGGGTAGCTTAGGCAGGAGGGATCAGAGTAAAGCCATTGGGGTCAGTGCTGTGGGAGCCCATTGACAGAGTTGTGCTGTGTCTGTACTGGTCCCTCAGGTCAACAACATTAACCAACCTTTGGAAATCACAGCCATCTCGTCCCCTGAGAGCTCCCTAAAGAGCTCCCCTGTACCTTATCAAGACAACGACCAGCCACCCGTGCTCAAGAAAGAGAAGCCCTTGAGCCAAACAAATGGAGCCCACTACTCCCCACTGACCTCAGATGAGGAACCGGGCTCTGAGGACGAGCAAGGCAGCACCAGGTGAGGACAAGGCAGGGCAGACACTCCACCCTTGGGAGAGGGGCGTACACCAGCAGGGTTCTGAAGGACAGTCCCTTGTGGTCATGTGTGACCCAGGGACAGGCAGCTTCCACTGCCATTAATTGGGAGGTAAAAGGGACCTTAACAATTACTCCCCATATTCTCTCCTTCCCCCAGCCCTTGGCAGCCACCATCTGCTTTCTCTCTCTATAAATCTGACTTCTCTAGGAATCTCATGTAACATTGTAATGTCCTCAAGGTTCATCCATGTCATAGCAGGTGTCAGAATGTCCTTCCTTTTTAAGGCTGAATAATCCAGTGTGGATGGACCACATTTTCATTTTCCATTTCTCTGTCTATGTACACTGGAGTTGCTTCCAGTTTTAAGCTATTGTGAATGGTGCTGCTGTGAACTGTCATATATTTTTTGTCTCAATTTACCTTATACTAAGTAGAATTTGTTATATATAAATATATTTTTATTGATTTCAGAGAGGAAGGGAGAGAAAGAGAGAGATAGGAAACATCAATGATGAGAGAATCATTGATTGGCTGCCTCTTGCATGCCTCCCCCTGGGGACTGAGCCTACAACCCAGGCATGCGCCTGATGGAGAATTGAACTGTGACCCTCTGGTTCATAGGTTGACACAACCACTGAGCTACACCAACTGGGTGTACCAAGTAGAATTGCGGGGTCCACATGGTCATTCTATAATTTTTTCAGGAACTGCCATCCTCATTGTTTTCCACAATGGCCACTCCACATTTCCACCAGCTGTGCACTCAGGCTCAAGTTCCCCCACGTTCTCACCAGCACTTGCTACTGTCTGATTTTGTTCTTAATGTAAATTCCTTTCTTATGGGTGTGAAATGGTGTCTGCCACCATGGTCCTGACTTTCATCTCCCTGACAACTAGTAATGTTGAGTATCTTCTCATATGTGTGTCTATCCAGGGTTCTTGGCCCTTCTTTTAATTAGTTGTCCTTTGCTATTGTTGATTTGTGAGAGTTCTTTATTCAAGATACATGATCCCTTATGGTATGACATTTCCCCTCTCTCCCTGGGTTAAATTTTTACTAAGTCCCATTTATCTGTTTTTTCCTTTTGTTGCTTGTGCTTTTGATGTCTCATCAAAGTAATTTTATTTTGTTTTTCTTACACATATATACATTATGTTCTTAAAGGTTGCACTTGAGTAGTCTTCTTTTGTCTCAGGCACATCCAACTTACCAGTTTTCAGATTAATTTGGAAGTTCTATGTCCTTGGGGAAAGGCCATAATATACACTGACATGTAGAATGCACACCATTTATAATTTGGGGCTGCTATGAATTCCAACTTGCTGAAGTGAACTACATCCTAGGTGTCACATGCATGACATACTATAGATGACATGACAAGCACCTGGGTTTTAAACAGAGATTGAGAGATGGTTCTATTTGGGACATGTGTATGTCTCTGTATATGGAGAAGTGGAGTACCTATTCCTCTTTAGCTCCTGAGCCCTCAGTAATTGGACTGCAACATGGATATAACAACCATAGGTCCTCCTTGAAGGAGGTCTAAAGGCAGGGAAGCTGTGTGTCTACTGCTGCTCAACCTCCCTGGGCAATTCAGTGAATACATATAGTTCTCAGTATGCACAAGGATTTCAGTCTTTTTTTTTTTTTCTTTTCTTGATAGAATTGAGAGAAAAATTGCAACTATCTCCTTAGAAAGCAAATCTCCTCCGAAAACCTTGGAAAATGGTGAGTAACAGTGCTTCATTGCATGAGTCCCCAGTGCTAGGTGGCATGCCCTGTCTTTTCCGCACAGGCGTTCCTGAGCACAGTGGTACTAGAAAGGCCATTCCCACCACAAGTGCTGCCAGGTACCATATCCTCAGTTGCCTGGGCAGCAGACCTCTTTCTTTCCTGATTAAATAGGCCAAAGTCTAATTTGTGTTGACCCATTCACCCACCTGCCCTCCCACAGAAGCACTCCTTTCATCTTTACCTTCTCCTGTAGTCTGTCCCACCCTAACCACATGGAAAACCAACCTTTTCTGAGTGGAAGGGCATCCATCATTCTGAGCTATTTTGGTCTGAGCCCATGCAGCTTCCTCCCAGACCCCCTCGGGGACCTTCTAACCACAGTTCCCATCCCACTTGACCCCTTGGAGGCACCCAGGCCTCAGCCCCTGCCTCTCCTCATCAGGTGGCAGCCTGGTAGGAAGGAAGCCGATGCCCTCCAGCGAGCCCATCAACAGCAGCAAGTGGAAGTCCACCTTCTCACCCATCGCTGACCTTGGCCTGGCCAAGGCCACTGACAGTCCGCTACAGGCCAGCTCCGCTCTGAGCCAGAACTCCCTGTTCGCTTTTCGGCCCACCCTAGAGGAGCTCAGCTCAGTTGATGCCAAGCTGGCCACCCATCCCAGGAAGAGCTTTCCGGGTGCACTGTCGGGGGCTGGCGGGCTGAGTCCCATCAGCAACCCCCCCAACGGCTTTGCCTTCAGCGGGAGCCTGGCTGCCGACCTCAGTTTACACAGTTTCAGTGATGGTGCTTCTCTCTCCCACAAGGCCCCTGAGGTGGCCAGCCTGGGCGCCCCCCTGAGCTTTTCCGCCCCGAGGGGTAAGGAGAGCAGCACGGAGCCTGGCCCTTTTGTGAACAAGAGGCAGCTGGATGGACTGGGTGGCCCGAAGGGTGAGGGGGTCAAGGGCAGGGAGGGAGAAGTCAGCTTGCCCGTGTGCACACCCTCAGACAAGGCCTCATCACATGGCAAGGTGGGCAAGGGCCGGGACCGCGAGCCTGATTTCAAAAATGGCCACAATCTCTTCATTTCTGCCGCTGCCGTGCCGCCTGGGGGCCTCCTCAGTGGGCCTGGCCTCACCACAGCAGCGTCCTCAGCAAACGGCACAGCCCCCTCCTCCCAGACACACCGGCCCTTCCTGGGCACTTTTGCACCTGGCCCGCAGTTTGCCTTGGGCCCCATGTCCCTGCAGGCCAACTTAGGCTCATCTGTGCTGCAGTCCTTGTTCAGCTCTGTGCCAGCTGCTGCTGGCCTAGTGCACGTCTCATCCGCTGCAACCAGACTGACCAACTCTCATGCCATGGGCAGCTTTTCCTCCGGTGTAGCAGGTGGTGCAGTTGGAGGTAGGCAGAAGCGTGTCTCTCCTGTCTGACTCTCAGG
This sequence comes from Lasiurus cinereus, assembly GCA_011751065.1. Lineage (NCBI taxonomy): Eukaryota > Metazoa > Chordata > Mammalia > Chiroptera > Vespertilionidae > Lasiurus > Lasiurus cinereus. The sequence continues at coordinate 11,001,488 of JAAGEH010000343.1, read as the reverse complement.
TCCCACGGGACCTGCTCTGGGGTCTGTGACACTACATCATCAAGGAAGCCTCCTGGACCATTGGGTTTAATCACAACTGCTTTACAGGTTCCCTTCCAGAGCCCCCTAAGGGGTGAGAGGCTGTGCCCACGGGTCCCTTTGTGTCCACCTTGCACCTGCCACCTCATTCCTTTTCACAAAATGCAGATATGACTCACATGGGCAGAGCACTCACTCGTGAGTTGGCCTGTCAGGCTTTCTGGTTGTGACTGTCTTTCATACCTTCAGGAGAGCTGGCGCCGTGACTAGAGTTTTCATGCCTCCCTGTGGAGGTCACCATCAGACCTGATAGCCTTGGGGACTGTCAGGGCATTGCAAAAGAGTAACTACAGCACCTACTGCACTGTGGCTCTTTATAGGGTGGAGTGGAGCCAGTGGCTGGGTGCTCTGCAGACCCAGACCTCCATAGGTGGCTCCTTGCTGGGTACAGGTGAGCAAGATGCTCACAGCTCGGAGCTTAGGAGGGAATGCTGAGGGGGGTGTGTGGCATGGGGCCATCCTGCAGGTAAGTCTCACCTGGCCACCTGCACTCCTGCTGCCTGCTGCTTTGTCCCTGCACCTGTGTGCACTCAGAGCTGCGGCTGCTGTCTGCTTCCCCTTTTTTGCGTGTGTCTCTTCGCTTGCCTGGAGAATGCCCGCCTGTTGAAGCTGAGTTTTTCTCTCCTGTTTGCAGGTATCTTTAACCACACGGTGCCTTCCGCCTCCACTCATCCGTTTGGAGCCAGTTTCGGCAGCGGGGCTGCTTGTCGCAGCACCACGCTGAGCTTAACCCCGATGCAGGCGGTGGCCAGTACCCCCGCCTCTTCCTTTCAGGCCCTGTCCTCTGTGGAGACCAGGCAGCCCCCACCCCAGCCTCCTCTGCCCCTGGGTCGGCCCCCTGCGGGGCCACCAGCACTTCACGCGCCCCCCCCTCCTCCTAACGCTGCCTTGCCTCCTGTTCCTGCACTGCTCCCTGCTAACTCTGAGCCTGTGCTCCTGCAGAATCTTGCGCCCCTCCCGGCTAACCAAGCTTTCTTACCTGCTTCCTCTGCCGCCTCTCTGCCTCCTGCTAACGCCTCTCTGTCTATCAAGCTCGCCTCCCTCCCACACAAGGTCTCCCGCCCCTCCTTCATGGTGCACCACCAGCCCCTGCCTGGACTGGCTCTGGCCCAGGCCTCACCCATGATCCCACAGGCCAGCTCCACGGGGCCGTCTGCCGTGTGGGTTTCCCTTGGCATGCCGCCTCCTTATGCCGCGCGCCTTGCGGGGGTTAAGCCGCGATAAAGACCTTGGTTAGCTAGCCGTTCTGTTCTGTAAGGTAAGGCTAGAGCCCAACCAGGTGGCCCATACAAGAAACTCACCTGTCCTTTCTTCCACAGAGAGTGGACAGGCCCAAAGGGCTCTGCAGAGGGGCCTGGGACCATTAGTTCTGAGAGGCACTAAGAAAAAATAAGCACAGGGCGGGAAGGGAGACTGTGGCAGCCATGCATATTGACCTCTGAGTGTACCCTGAGCACCACCACAGAGCTCAGGAGGGGACTGGCCAATCTTTGGTGCCCACTGGACCTTCCCACCAGGTCTCTCAGTGCTCTAGGCCAAAGAAATAGATCAGGGAGGCCCTGCAGGCTGGACAGTCAGGGTACTGCATTGAGTCCTGCATGGAAGGGACCAGGAGGAGGTGGATACGGCCAGGGTCCTGGCTGAGCAATCGAGCTCCATCTTGCTGCCACCCTCCAGCTGCATACATACGGTCGTCAGGGACCCAGGAAGCCCAGTGTAGGGCCGTGGGGGCAGTTCTGAATCTCAGTGTTGCTGTTTGCCCACTCTTAGGCTTCTCTCAATCTGAATGTACCTCATGGTTTTAGGAAATTGTTATGCATTTGAGGCCCCTAGTACTTGGCAGGCCTTCAGAAGATGGTGGTTGTGCAGGCCCAACCCACATGCATCAGAGGCCTGTGGATAATGGGATGAGCATAGCCAGCCACAGGAAGGGCTGCTTGGACAGGTGATTGGTGCTCCTCTGGCCCCCAAGGATTTTGACGTCCGTTGGAGTCCGAGAACAGTGTAGGAAGGGCCCGAGTTTGGAAATGGGGCAAAGAAGGTGCTTGTGAGGCATTCAGGAAGGCCATCTGCTCCTTTGTTAGCTGTGAGGGTGTTGGGCCCCTGGAGCAGCTGACCCAGCTACTGCTGGTAGAGCAAAGGGCCTTGCTGGGCAAGTCCACAGCCTATGGGGTGAGTACTCCTGGATCAAGCGAGGTGCTAACTGGCACTAGGGACCAGGTGTGAGGTCTGCCTGCTCTTCTTGGCTATCTGCATGTGTTTAAGTGGAAACAGACATGAAGCTGCAGGAGTCTGATGGCCTTCTGGTAGTGCCTCAGTCCTGATAGAAAAGTCTGGAAGTAGGATGGCTCCAGCTCACAGTGGCCTCATGCTATCAGAGAAGGCACTGGCTTGAAGAGGTCAAAGGTGTATATGAGGCAGCATCAGGGTGTTAGGCTTCCTGTCCTGACCCGCAGTGGACACCTGCCTTCCATCTTATCCCAGGCCTATCACAGGTCTCCCTAGGCTGGACAGTGATGACCTCACTGCTGGGGCATGCAGGCCTGTCAGTGGGGCTGCCCACAGGTACACCTGCTCACTCCCCATGAGCTGGCATGTGGTGACCAGGGAGGTGAGGAGGCCAGGACCCAGCGCCCCATGAAAGGCCTTGGGCTGGTGACCTCCCACCTCTGATTGAACCAGGGGCATGGCAGGGCATTGTTTGCAACAACTAAGTTCCTTCCGTCCATCCATCTGTCTATAGGCTTTGGTTCCCAGCCTGGGGATGTATGGGCTTCTCCCAGTGAGATGCTAACACTGTGCTGCCTTTCCTCCTGCGCCGGTCTCTGCAGGTAACTAGGATTTCTACCTCAACCTCGAGACCTGTGCAAGGATAGGTGGGCTGCAGGGCTGGTGGCCGACCAGATGGCGGGATGGACCGAGGACGAGGCTCTGCTCTTGAGTCCACGCTGCGCAGACCTGCGGGAGATGCTGGGCCTGGCTCCAGCTTATACTGTCAATAGTTTTAGATAAAATATTTATCGTTTTTTAAAAAATATAAACAATTTTGACTTATTCCACCGAAGTCATAAAGGCAACCTATTAAGAAATGTAAATACTATATATGAGAGGATCTATATAAAGATATCGACCGGACGGACTGGCCCGCCAGCAGAGACTCCAACAGCCGGGCCCGGTGCTATCTCGTCGCCAGGCCTTGCCATCTCCACGTTCTCTTGGTGCTGACTCGAGGTTGACCAACGCCAAAACCAGTCTTTGATGCGCCTGCCCTGTCATCCCTAAGCTCTCCCATACCAAAGGCATGCCTATCTCCTGGTCAAGGGTGGTTCGCTTGGTTTTAATGCCCCTCAGAAAAGGCCCTCTGCCCCACCCCATCACTGTGAATGCTTCAGCCAGACTGTCAGCCCTGGTCCCAGGGATGGCGCCTTTGGGTGAGGAAGGGCCAGTGGGTAGCCTCTGGATGTTGCACGGAGGAGGGCTGCTGTGAGTGGTGCTCATGGGGCAGGTCTGGTACTTGACTCCAATGTGGGGCTGCTGGGGAGCAAGTGCTTTACTTTGTATGTCTGTACTGTCTCGGGCTTGCGCAGTCAAGCAAGGCACTGGCCGGGGCATGGGGCAGGTTAGCCATGGGTGCCTGGTGTGTCTGTATAGAAGAGAGTCACGCTGATGAGTGACAGTATTTTATAGAGATGTGATGAAAATTTATAAATTTCATAGACTTGACTTCATTTATTTTTAGATTGTATAATGCACAGTAAATGTAAAAAAAAAAAAGAGGGGGGAAAACCTTTTTATTTATTCAAGTGCATACAAGTGGCATTGGCCCAGGGCCAGAGCGTCCCCATCCCCTTGGTCAGTCTGTATTGCTGCTCCGTGGCCCTTCAATGCTACAGATAGGTTGACACCTGCCCCCGAGCCTGGAACAGCCTCCCTGGTGCTTGGGAATGAATGCACTGTGGGTGAGCAATGAGGGCAAAGGCCAACTTCATATGAAGGCAAGAAAGCTGTTCTGATGCTTCAGAAGTTGCCAACAGAGTTATCGGGTCCCTCCAGTGCTGCAGTCTTTAATAGTCCTGGGTCTCAGTTGAACAGTGTTTGTGCATTTTCCCTGAAAGAGTGTGTCCAGAAACTCTAGTCCTCTTGAAGGGCAATCAGCCAAAGGTCCTGGCTGGTAGCAGGGGCCTGGACCCCCAGTGGGGGGTGCTTCAGGCTTAGATGGGTTCAGTCAGAGCCCTGCTATTCTGGTGCTTGTCCCCATGAGATAGCACCACCAAGAAACATGGGAACCCAAAAAAAGCCTCAAGTTCCTACCTTCCCCAGCCTGGCCAGCACAGCCCATCCTTCCAGATGTGGTTGCCAGGGGCCCTTGGCCTGCCTGGGAGGGCTGATGTGGCAAGCCTGGCTTGGGCTCACTCTTCCTGATCCCTGGAGGCAGGGCTGGAGCCAGCCTTTCTGGGGGGTGGGCAGTGTGGCCTTGTGGAACACAGGCCCAAAAGGGTGCAGAACAGGCCTGGCTGTTGACTCCCTAGTTTCCTCGGGTGCACTCTGGTAGAGCCCTGTGTACCAGGGGTGATGCCTGGCCCAGAGCAATAGTCAGGCTATAGATGGTGCTTAGACTGGTTCTCATAACTGGCTGTCTTGTAACTGCTGCCCTGGCTCCCTTACCTCCAGGTCTGTGCTCTTGGCACACGAAGGTGCTGTGCTCACCCCATATCCTGCAATGTCCTCCAGCACAGGGCTCCCTAAAAAAGCTACAGGGTTAGCAGTAGCCAAGTTGCAGCATGTAGCAAGTCCCTGGTCTGGAATCCAGCAATCCTGTAAACACTGCATCAGTTCTGTGATAACTGTGTGCCACCGTGCAGGACTTCCTACTGACGTGTTATATCTGTGTTCCCCACACAACCATGTCTACCCAAGCGCTGGGGTCTCCTCTCCTTTCTGTGCCCACCCTCCAGCCTTCCTGTGAGATTGATTAGCCACTGTTGGCAGTGAGGGCATGGTGGGGGGGGCAGCAAAAGAGTGGGGTGGGGTGCATGAACAACCATCCCCCTGTGGAGAACAGGTTTTAGTCTCCTCTGGGCAGAGACCAGTGCTGCTCTGACTACGGGCAACTTCAGGGAAGCCCAGGGCTATGAGGGTGCTTTGCTCAGGAAAACCTAACTCTGAAGACCCTCCGGTCAGGAGCCAGCCTTCCCTTCCAGCTATGACTTATGATTTATTTAAGACCCGCTCACCCTTTTATTTATCCACAAAGTCCAAAGGAGACTGTTCATCCACCCCACCCCCACTCCCATGGTCCATTCATGCTGGCTTATGTCGTGTGTCTCAGACCAGCCTTGCCTTCCGTCCTTCTGGTAGACCGTGTTTCACTTGGGGTTGCTGGCATGGCCCATCCCTTTGGGTTGCTGGTTTGACCCTCTTTTCCTAAGGGAACCCCACTGTACTCTGATTTCCATCTCCAGACTGTAATAAAATGTTTGTTTTCACTTGAACCTGGTCTGCTGGCATTTCTCACATGGTGAGACCTTAGAGTACCTTGAGGGCTCCGTGTGTGGAGCATGGTCACACCCAGCAGAGACCCCACATGCCCCTAAAAGCAGCTGTTGTAACTTGGACAGTGAGTACTCACCTCAGGGACACCTATCTGATTTGGTCAGGCCTCCTCCCCACCTGCTAGACTGCACTTCAATGAAAACCAAACCCTTTGCAAGGTCCTGCTTGCACTCAAAGCATCAGCCTATGATCAGAGGTGGGATCCCAAGCCATCTGAGGATTCCATCTCCCCACCCATTTTCCCCCAGGGCCCTTGAGCTGGGCTCCCAGCCTCCCTGACCTTCTAAGTTCTGTGTCTCCTCCCCTCAATTTGGATGGCCCAGCCTCTTCCTCCCAGGCACTTGAACCTCAGGCCTAAAGAGAGCCACCTCTTGTCCCCCAGGAACCCTACTTGCCTTGGAAACCAGATCCACCGCCCTGTGGAGGACATGTCCCTTTTGCATTCACTGCACCACTGTCCCTTGTGGAAAAGAGGTACCTTTATTTGAATAGAACAAATACACCAGCTTAAGGGCAAATGCTTCTAGCTCTACCCAGAGGTGTTGGCCGGGCCCTGGCCCTCAGCAGAATTCACAGCAGCCCAGAAGGCAAGGCTCCAGAGCCCTTCACAGCATTATCTAGGTTCGTACATTCAGCCTACACGGGGCAAGAGATCTGCACCAACTTCAGGAGCCCACCAGGCCCTAGATGGGTGAGCCCAAGGAACCAAGCACAGCTCCTGGGTGTTGTATGCTCGCCCTCGAGCAGCAGCATGTGGCACTGAGAGGTGCTGAACCAGTATGATGGGTCCCAAGGCACAGCCTCTGCCCACCCTCACCAGCCTGGGGCTACTGAAGTCTTTAAGCCACAACACCTCACTCCAAAAATCCAGGCTTGGCCAGGAAACCCGGGGCCCGGCGAGGATAGGGAGGGCTCCTTGGGGTCTCAGTGAGTCAAACTGAGGAACCCAAGCCTAAAACCAGATTCATGCCTTCAAGCCATTCAGCTGGAACCGGGCCTCCTCCGATATGCCGAACTGTTCCAAGGGGTCCTGTGTGATGGATGGGTAGTAGCATGAGCTCTGGCCCAGGAGCTCTCCCCGCCACCCCACCACCACTTCCCGTGCCCCAGGCACACCTTGCCAGTCATCTTCTGGATCTCGTTCCTGTAGAAGATGAGGCTCCTGCGCATGAACTCATAGCTGGGAAAGAAGTGGCCTGTGCTCACAGAGCTCAGCTCTGCCCTTGCCCCAGGCACCCAGGCCAGGATATACCCCACACCCTACCTGGCTCGACGAAGAGCTCCCATCCACTCCTGACACTGTTCCTGGCTGTAGCACTCAAAGTGATACTTCCTCTCGGGGTCCTCGATGAAACCTGCAGAGGAAGGGGCCCCATCTGTCCCAGCTCACTCCCACCACCACCCATGCTGGCCACCAGCCTCAACTTCCGGTTGCCACTGTCTACAACTGTCCTAGACCCAGCTTAAGTTCACTGCTTCCCACAGGCTATAAACTGTATCCCCCAAAAGAGAATGTTCAAAACCTAGCTCCTGGAACCTGGGAACAGAGCCTATTTGGGTATAAGGTCGTTGCAGATGTATTAGTTAAGGTGAGGACACACTAGAGTTGGGTGGGATTGGTGTCCTTATAAAAAGGAGAGGTCTGGACACAGACACGCAGGGAAAAAGGCCACGGGACTATGAAGGCAGAAATCAGGGTGACACTTATACAAGCTTGCCAACAGCCTCCAGAAATTGGGAGGGCCTGGTTCCTCCCTCAGAAGGAGCCAGGCCTGCAGACACCCCAGTCTTGAACTCCTACCCTCCAGCACTAGGAGAAATAACTTTTTGCTGTTGAAGCCTCACAGTCTGTGGCACGTTAAGGCCACTACAGAAAATGAAAAGTTCCGCCTTTTCCTGCAGACTCAATCCTCTCAAGGTGACTCAGGATAATCCTCTAGGGGTCCCCAGCCGGGCATTGAGAACCGGTGCTCCCCGGTTCTCGGTAGAGACACCCCAAGAGGGCAGTGCTCGCCAACAGACATAAAAACCCCGATGCCCTTGGCGGTGGCAAAGGGGAGAGCGCAGCCCTGCCCGGGTCCAAACAGCGGACCTTGTTTTCGGGGAGGGGCAGAGCGGAGCTGGGGTCCCCGCCCCCCGCACTCACTGATGGAGAAGCCGCTGGGCTCTTCCTGGGTGACTCTGCAGTGCTCCAGCAGTAGAGCTCCGACGGGCTGGGGGCAGACGAGCCGGATGGGCGGGCCATCCGGGGACCCCAGCTCCCCAACCCCAGCCCGGGGCCCGCCTTCCCGCCGCCCTACCTCGGCCTCGTCGGTCCGGAAGTAGAAGAGGAAATTGACTACCAGCTTCACCAGCCGCCGTTTCACCACTGTGGACACAGGGCGGGCTCTCGAGGGCTCGGTGACCGCCCATCCCGCCCCAACCGGCACCCCCGTCCGCCCGGTCCCCGGCTCACAGCCCCTACCCCACTCACCGCTGCCCTTCTTGGGGCCTCGCATGCCGAGTTCGGCTGCCAGCTCAGCCGGCTGCCGGGACAGCGCCTGCAATTCCCTCTCGTTGTAGCGCATGACGGCCCAGGACCCAGAACGCTGAGTGCGGGGCGCGACTTCCTGGCCACCGCCCCCGCTCGCGCCAAAAAAGTTCCACAGCGCCGTCCCGGAAGCGCTTCCAAAGCCATTGCGCCTGCGCTTCCCGCACATCTCAACCTGCGTATCACGGGGGCGGGGCACTAGCGTCCCGGAGGTGGGGGTGGGAGGGGGGCATAGAAACTGAGTGGAGCCCTCGTCGGGCGTAGGGGATAGCGGGCGACGCCACGGTCATTATAGGGGACCCGGATTGGAAAGTAAGCATCCGTACTGACATGGGCCGGATCAGGCCTAGGAGAGCAAGTCCCAGCCCTCCTTCCCGCGATAACTGGCCTCGCGCGAGTTAGACTGATTGAGAGGTGCTGTTTTTGGTTCGGGGTGTGTTTGTGTGTGTGTGTGTGTATGTTTTTTTGTTGTTGTTGAGCCTCGTGGGCATGCGCACTCCTGCTTCCGGCTCTCACTCAGCGCCGCCCCCGATTCTTCCCTCGCACTTCCAGAGAGTCTTGCCTGCGCTCTCGAGCGGGCGGAACTTGCGCACAAGGGAGGCCCCGCCCCGTTTGCCTCCGGAAGTGCTTCCTTCGGCCGCGCTCGTGCGCTGAACGAAGTCGTAGTGGCCCGTGGAGGGTGAAAAGGCGACGGGACCGCGGCCTCGGGTGCAGGTGAGGAGCGAGGCGAGAGCGGCGGCCCTGGAGCTCGGATTTCCGTGGAAGGGACCAAACGTGGGCGAAGGGCGCCTGCGGCGCGGCTCGGGGCGAAGGGCGGGTGCGTTGCCCATTCCTCTGGAACGTGGGGTCTCTGTGTCCCTGGCACCCCTCCGCTCGCCTGAAACGCTCCGAAAATCCGCTGAGATCGGGTCGGGGCGCAACTCACATGGCGTCTTCCGTGTAACCGAGAACCCCTCCGAGCATTAAGTTGCGTCCGTTAGTTGACTGGCTGTGTGGCCCGAGAGTCACACGGTGCCGCTGAGACTCCGTTTCTATACCGGGCCTGGGGGTAAGGGCGGGCCCGGGGTCCGGGCCAGCTAAATAAGCTAAATAAGAAGTAAGGTCCTGAGGACAGAGTGACCCACCGCGCGAAAGCCACCAGAGCCCGTTAGCTGGCTCCTTTCGCCAGCGAACCCCGAAGTTAAATATACTTTCCTGCTGGTCAGACAGATGCCACGGGCCGTTCTTTTTCGATTCCCTTCGGCAACGCAGAACGAGGGAGAGAAGTTCCCGATGTTAATCATCGGCTTGCCTTGTCTAAGGAGATGATCGCCTGTTCATCAAAGCCGTCATTCATCCCTGCATCCTCCTGGGCCCCAGAGGACGCCTCTGCTCGAAGCTTATGGCCGGCCTTTACCTTTAGAAATAATGCTTTCTGGGTGTGCCGCTTTTAGACTCAGCCTTTTGGCTTCTTTTTTTTTTTTAATATATTTTATTGATTTTTCACAGAGAGGAAGGGAAAGGGACAGAAAGCCAGAAACATCGATGAGAGAGAGACATCGATCAGCTGCCTCCTGCACGCCCCCCACTGGGGATGTGCCTGCAACCAATGTACATGCCCTTGACCGGAATCGAACCTGGGACCTTTCAGTCTCCAGGCCGACGCTCTATCCACTGAGCCAAACCGGTTTCGGCGCCTTTTGGCTTCTTACTGTGATCGATGAGGTCTTATTTCTGCCCCCCACTAATCCAGGCCAACTTCACCCTTCATACCTGAATGTGTTTTATATCATGAGCATTAGTCAAATCATTAGTTCTGTTTTCATTTATTATTATTATTATTATTTTGTAAATTGATTTTAGAGAGAGCAAGGAAGGAGGAAAGAGAAACATCGATTTGTTGTTCCACTTATTTATGCATTTATTGTTTAATTCTTGTAAGTGCTCTGATGGGGGAGCAAATCCAGACAATGCTCTCGCCAACTGAGCTATCAGGCCAGGACCAGTTCTGGTTCTGAGACTGAAAATATTGTTCACTATTAAGGCAAGTAACATGTTCATCTGTGTTGCTTTTCCTGTACTGTTCATTCGCCTCCCTACCCCTCATTATTCCCCCCAAAGCTAATTCATGTCTCCATCTTTTCTGTTAGCTTGGTTTTGTTTTGTTTTTTTTAATATATATTTTATTGATTTTTTTTTATTGAGAGGAAGGGAGAGGGATAGAGAGTTAGAAACGTCAATGAGAGAAACATCAATCAGTTGCCTCCTGCACGCCCCCCACTGAGGATGTGCCTGCAACCAAGGTACATGCCCTTGACTGGAATCAAACCTGGGACCCCTCAGTCCACAGGCCGACGCTCTATCCACTGAGCCAAACCAGTCAGAGCTTGGTTTTTAATTTTTATTTATTGATTTAAGAGAGAGACTCAGATTTGTTATTTTGCTTATTTATATACTTATTCGTTGCTTCTTATATGTGCCCTGACTGGGGATCAAGCCCACAACCTTGGTATATTGGGATGATGCTCTAGCCCAGTGGTCTGCAAACTCATTAATCAACAGAGCCAAATATCAACGGTACAACGATTGAAATGTCTTTTGAGGGTCAAAAACCGACTTCTGCACATGGGCCACGAAGTTTCAATCACACTGTATGTGTGTGTCCACATGTGGTATTTTGTGGAAGAGCCACACTCAAGGGGCCAAAGAGCTGCATGTGGCTTGAGAGCTGCAGTTTGCCAACCACTGCTCTAGCCAACTGAGCTACCTAGCCAGGAACCTGATTTTCTTTGCCAGCTGTTAATTTTTTCCTCAAAGCTCCAGCACTTAACACAGCAGTAGGTTGTATTTTTCCACAGGTTTAAAGGAATTGATCCTTTTATTTTATTTTCCTCAGACTCTGCACTCTGCTACTCCACAATTGTCCTAGAACTTTATGTTAGTGCTCTACGGAGTTGGCTTCTGTTTTCAATCTAAACATTTTTTTCTCTTCCTATTATAAGCTCATCTTCTGGTAGTTTTTAAAGAAATCGATTGATCAGTGGGTTGATTTTGAGTCCTTGGTTATTTGAAAACTAAAGGCCCAGTGCACGAAATTCAGGGATCGGGCCTAAACTGGCTGTCAGACATCACTCTCACAATCCTGGACCGCTGTTTCCTAACCGCTCACCTGCCTGCTGGCCTGATTGCCCCTAACTGCTCCCCTGCTAGCCTGATCACCCCTAACTGCCTCTACCTGCCAGCCTGATCGCCCCCAACTGGCCCCCCTGCCGGCCTGGTCACCATTTCGGTTGTGATGGTGGCTTAGTCTTTTATATAGATAGATGACTTTATTTACCTGCATAGTTTGGTTATGAAATTAAAATTCTGGGTTGAAGATCCACATTGAGACCTGTGAGAATATTGCTCCTTTTATGAGTTCAGTACTGTTCTGAAATCCAGCCTTTACCTTTATGAATAATGTTGGCCCCATTCTGCTTTCTGACCTATTATTTCTTTGATTAATAGAAACGGGGTTTTCCTCAGTGGTGTAAAGTTTCTTGAGCCATCTATTGAAGAAAGTCTTTTTGTTCTGTGGGAAGAATTAGATCCTTTTAGTCTTGGGGCATTTTCTTTTAATTCTTTGGTAATTATCTTTGATAATACTCTGTTTTCACTCTGGAATTCCATCTAGGTTTTTACTGTGCTCCTCTCTTTTCATTTTTTTGTTCTCCTTTATGAGAGATTTCTTTGACCTTCAAGTGCTTGTATTCAATTATTTGGATCATCCAGTCTCTACTTTCATTCACTGGGCTGACCTTTGGCATCCTGTTCTAGTTTCGTGGTATAGTAACTTCTCTGATAATTCAAGAGGATGCTATCATCTTCTATTGAGGTTTCCATTAGGTTTCTTGTTCCTTGGGTAAGTTTCATTCTTTGTGTCTGTCATGTGAAGTTACCAGCTCTGTGTGGGAGAGCCATGCTTCTTATCTTGTGGCTCTCACTGCTCAGTTGGCCTGGCATGGGACCCTCCTTCCCCCCTCCCCCCAGCTGTCAGTGTCTGGCATTCTTTCCCCAGAAATGTCTTCCAAAGTGCCCCTGGGCTGAGGCCTCCAGGTGGGCTGCCTGCCTTCTAGACACAGTGGGAGGAAAGACAGTCTGCCTGCTGACCAGTAGGCTGGTTTTGATGCACTCCCCTCTTTTCAACCCTCACCCCCAGCCTCTCTTGTGCCTGCCTCCCTCAGCTGAGAGACCCCTCATTCCATTTTTTCTGAATATGAAACTGATTTCTCTAGAGAGCCGAGGGTACCTGGGCAGGGACCTTCCTCTCAGTGACTCTTCCTCTCAGGGAAGGGTGTGAGTTCTCATTTCATTCCAGATGCGAGGGCTGCCAGGGGAGGGAAACATGTACCGTGGCTATGAGTAACCAACAGTTTGGTTTCCAATCGTTACTGGTTTTTATTCTAGGTGAGCAGTTAAGTATTTGCTTGGGTTTGGATTTCCCTGAGCCAGATTCAGTGGGTACTTTTCACAACGCTAGCCTGCCAATAGTGATTCAGGTGCTCATTCTGAAGGAACTGGGCTTGAGTTCCCCAGTGACAGCTGGCCACATTTAACGTTTACCACCTCTCCCTTTTGCCCCCCCTCCTTCAGGTACCCCCAGTCCAGTAAAGCCCAAAGGCCTTCACCATGGACTTCCAACATCGCCCTGGGGGCAAGACCGGGAGTGGAGGCGTGGCCTCCTCTTCTGAGAGCAACAGGGACCGGCGGGAGCGCCTCCGGCAGCTGGCCCTGGAGACCATCGACATCAATAAGGTGAGGTAGGGCCATGGGAGGTCCCCACAGCCTCCCTCTCACCATGGAATCCTGTTCTGGATTCTTACACCTGTGACCTTGAGCAGTTGCCTGGCTCTGTGGGCCTTGGTCTCCTAGTAGGTAAAAAAAGAAACTTGACCTAGAGCAGCAGGTTTTCAAGACTGCTGTTACTGACCCTAAGTTTCAAGGATTTTATTTTTACTGTGTGAGGCATTTTGGTTTTGTTTATCTAATTAATCAGTGGCTTGGAGAATCTCCCGTGGGAACGGCCAGGATGGCAGCACATAAATTGCTATAATTTCAGCCATAGGCAGTGAAGGGCAACATTTTAGTTTAACAACACAGAGCTCTTGGTAGACCAGTTCTCCCCCTGGGTACTGCTGATATTGGGCAGCATCAGTGTGTGGGGAGCCATCCTAGGCACTGTGAGATGTCAAGCAGCATCCCTTCCACTCAATGCCAGGAGCACCTCCAGTCATGATGATTACAGATGTCTCCAGATAGGTTGCCCACGGATCCAGGTGAGAGCCTGGCAGTCAGTGTATGGTTCACGTAGACTTTGAAATCCCCTGATGTGTGTACGGCCCTTGGTGTGTCAGGCAGCCCCTCAAAGCCTCACTGTTTGAGGTTGGTTCTATTACTTTCCCCATTTTCCAGATGAAGAAACAGTTGCGGTGGAGGATGATGTGTCACTGTCAAAAGATGACATGACCCCTGAGCAGTGGAGTTAGAATTTGAACCCCATAGGTCTGCTCCGCATCAGTGATCAGCAGCACTGCTATGCTACCCTGGTTTATGGAAAGTCACCTGTGCAGCCTACAGGACTTGTAGAGACATGGGTCTCCATTACCTTTCCCTTCACCCACTTGCCTGTACCTGCCTTGTGCTGCAACACTTGGAAGGCAGGTGGGGTTGTGGCCAGATTCTTGCCCCAGTCCTGGAGATGGATGACCAGCAGTGCTCTTTGCGCTCTGCCTCCTTCCAGACCCAAAATTGCCACCAATGTGGGGCCAGGCACTTTCCTGGAGAACCCTTCTGCTCAGAGTAGGGGCCAAGGACCAGCAATATCCACCCCTGCCCCAGACGCTTATTGCAGATACAGTCAACCCCCGGCCCTGCCAAGTAGACTCGGGGTCCCGCAGCACTGCCCTAGCAGGCTCATGCCAAGCTGGTCCCAGTTTTCTAGTCCTTCGTCCCAGAACATCTGTGACAGAAGACAACAGCCACTCTTCCCTTGCCAGCCAGGGGAGAGCCCTGCTTCTCAGGCACTACTCGTGGCAGGCAGGGCTCAGGGTACATCTTCCTCGATCTAATGGACTCTGCCTTCCTCCCAGGACCCTTATTTCATGAAGAACCACCTGGGCTCATATGAATGCAAGTTGTGCCTGACACTCCACAACAATGAGGTGAGTTCTCAGGGCCCATTCCCTACATGTCCTTTCCCCTGTCCCGTGGAGAAGCTCTCTTGCAGGATGTGCTGCTCCCACCCATCCTCCAGGCTTCTGCCTTGTTAACCTATTGTTCACAACTTGGCTGAGGGTAAAGGAGGTGATGGGGGCCCACCACTCACGCCTGACCACTCGCTCACTGAGCACAGCTTCAGACGCATCTTTCTAAGAGAGATGCTGGTCACTCCAGAGGAACACCGAGCCCTCTCTGTCCCCAGCTTGTGCCCTGCACTCCTGGACCCCAGAGGCCACCAGAACTGTGAATTTGCTGCTTGTCTATTTTCCTTTAATATCATTGGTGCCATTGTTATACAGATATGAGCACATCTTGGAACATTTGACACTGGATTTTGAGGTCTAGTGGTGTAGCTCCAGTTCATTTCCTTTAACAACTGTGAGATTATCAATATGATAGTTTCAGCATGAACAGGTCCTGTTTGTCCTTTCCCTGTATTGTCAAACTATGGACAGTGTGCTGTTGAACAACCTTGTATGTCGGGGTCTCTCCCTTCTGCACTGTGGATATTGGGACCCTGCTCCCAGGAGGCAGAAGGGAGAGCAGGCCTGATGGGCATCCAGGCCCCATCCCTGCTCACTTTGTCCCACTCTAGGGCAGCTACCTCGCGCACACCCAGGGGAAAAAGCACCAGACCAACTTGTGAGTATGTTACCCCTACTCCCTGCTCAAAGCCTTGGGCCCCAGGGATTAGGAGCTGGCACTTTTGTGACATCTCTGTGAGCCACCCAGACAATGGTACAGAGGTAGTTTGGGGCCAGCTCATCCTGTGATCAGTACATTGAGCCCTGCCCATCATGGGTGGCTGGGTGGATGAGTACAGCTACCCAAGTGTGAGGGGAGGAACAGGATATGCTCCTTATCTAGCAAGGAAAGAGGTGTGGGTTCTCAGAAGGCTCCCTAGGAAGGAACAGTGGAATATGTGACAAGAAGAGAAAGATGCCCATGCCTGTCCTATCCATTTCCATTCAAACCTTGAGACACCACCACCCATTCAACCCCACCCCTCCCAACGCCCTCGCTTAGCAGAGGCTCTCCAAGGTCGATGTGGGGGCAGGATGGCTCCTAGCACCTGGGCCTGTGGCCTTGGAGGCCTGTGTGTGTGTGTGTGTGTGTGTGTGTGTGTGTGTGTGTGTGTGAGAGAGAGAGAGAGAGAGAGAGAGAGAGAGAGAGAGAGAGAAGGAGCAGCAGCACTGTGTCCATCATGCCTACAGGGCCCGGCGAGCAGCCAAAGAGGCTAAGGAGGCCCCCGCCCAGCCAGCACCAGAGAAGGTCAAGGTAGAAGTGAAGAAGTTTGTGAAGATCGGCCGCCCGGGCTATAAAGGTAAGTCTGTTTGAGGGTAGGTTGGCCCACAGCTGGGGTTGGGAAGGCGTGAGCCTTTTGTCCAGAACCCTGGTCCCAACCCTGAGCCATATACACACTGCTATTCACTGGCTTTCATTTGTTCATACCTTTCATTGCTTTCAGAGACCATCCACCCCACTGGGGCCCCACCTCCATTAGAACTTTCTCAAACATGACCTTGTGGATGCCACTCCCGTGTGCACCTATCAGGGTGTTGTGAGAGTTCATAATTATTTGCACTCCTAATGAAGATGAGTGATATGTGGGAGGGGCAGTGAGCCTGGTGTGTCCCTTTCCTGTGAGCATAGAACTAGGTCCTGACTCCTCTTAACCTGAAGAAAAAGTAGAATGGGAGGATAATGGTCTATGTTAGTGGCAGCTTACTCAGCAGGGCCATTAGCAGGGAAAAGGGCTGTGGGTTACTTAGCTTAGGAAGCTAGTTATATGACCTTGTTAGAATATAGGGGACTATGTTCTAACAAAATGTGGGAGTGTCCTGTGTGTGTCTGTACTGTAGACAGGACGCAGCGTGCACAGGCCTTGGGGCAGGCTTGCTTATGAACCAAGGCTAAAATGGCAGGTCCACGTGGGGCCACCAAGGGCCTTTTGGCTGTGATAGACTGTCCATTTCTGTCATGAGTATAGTGGGGAGAATCTGGGGGGTTTATGGGAAAATTTTACATGCCTGGAAGCTGTGCAGAGAACAGCCTGACAGCCACAGGACTCTAATATGAAGGGCATCCTCTCCTGGAAGCAGGGTTGCAGGCCTCACTTGCCCTACACATCTGGTGCCTTCTGTCTTCAATTCCTGCTCAGTGCTGTCCTAGGCCTCGGGTGGCGGGGAGAGGAGGTAGCTCCGAGCCATTCTACGACCACCACTTGCATGGTCTCAGGCAGGTGGCACTTTTAGCACAGAGCTCTCCCAGGCCTGGTTGGTGCCCTACAGCCATGTGACCTCTCCTGGGGTCCTGGCCTGGACCTGAGACCCTTCTGTGTTGCAGTGACCAAGCAGAGGGACACAGAGATGGGCCAGCAGAGCCTCCTCTTCCAGGTAAGACGAGGCCCAGGGCCCAGTCATGAGGGGAGGGCCTCTTGGAAAGCTGTGCTGCCACTTGGCTGCATCCCCACAGATCGACTATCCTGAGATCGCTGACGGTATCATGCCACGCCACCGCTTCATGTCTGCCTACGAGCAGAGGATCGAGCCCCCAGACAGGCGCTGGCAGTATCTGCTGATGGCTGCTGAGCCCTACGAGACCATTGCCTTCAAGGTAGCTAGTGCTGCCCACTCCAGAGGTGTCCTTCCCAATAGGGGCTTGCTTCTGCAGTGGGAAAGAGCATCCTAAGATGGTGCCCCCATCAAGAGCAGTGCACGCTTTTGTGCTGGGCTGGTCAGGAATTCCTTGGCCGTGTCCTTTGCCCTGATAGACACTGGTGAACACAATATTGTAAACCATTTGACTGGGGTGATAGCGGTCCCTAGGCAGCAGAGCTAGAATGTAAGCTGTGTCTGGTACTCCAAAACCAAGCCCTATTCCTTCATGAAGACCTCTCCCTGCAGGGCCTGCTCTACCACCAGGGAGCAGTCCCTGCCTAAACCTGGGCTGTGGGCTCCCTAAGGCCATTTTCCACTCCCCCCCCACCCCCCCGCAGGTGCCAAGCAGAGAGATTGACAAGGCCGAGGGCAAGTTTTGGACTCACTGGAACCGGGAAACCAAGCAGGTAAGTCACTCTAGATCCAAGCAATTCAAGGAACTTCTGGTGGCTGCCCTGGCCATCCTATCTGCTCTCCCAAGACCCCCAGGGACTCCACTCAGTTTTTCTGTTTTTTTCCAGTTCTTCCTTCAGTTCCACTTTAAGATGGAAAAGCCTCCAGCTCCGCCAAGCCTCCCCGCTGGGCCTCCCGGGGTGAAGCGGCCACCACCCCCACTGATGAATGGTTTGCCCCCACGGCCACCACTGCCTGAGTCTTTGCCTCCACCCCCACCAGGAGGCCTGCCTCTGCCCCCCATGCCACCCAGTGGGCCTACCCCTGCAGGGCCCCCGGGCCCTCCCCAGCTGCCCCCCCCAGCTCCTGGAGTCCACCCTCCAGCACCAGTGGTCCATCCACCAACATCTGGGGTCCACCCTCCAGCTCCTGGGGTCCATCCCCCAGCACCGGTGGTCCACCCACCAACATCTGGGGTCCATCCCCCTGCTCCCGGGGTTCACCCTCCAGCCCCAGGAGTCCATCCTCCAGCCCCAGGTGTCCACCCTCCCCCATCTGCTGGAGTTCACCCTCAGGCCCCAGGGGTACACCCACAAGCTTCTTCAGTCCACCCCCAGGCCCCAGGGGTACACCCCCCAGCCCCAGGGATGCACCCCCAACCACCTGGGGTACACCCCCCTCCTCCAGGGGTTCATCCTCCAGCTCCTGGGGTTCACCCCCAGCCTCCTGGAGTTCATCCCTCCAATCCCGGGGTCCATCCCCCTGCTCCCATGCCCCCAATGATGAGACCTCCGCTGCCCTCCGAGGGTCCTGGAAACATTCCACCCCCTCCCCCAGCCAACTGAAAAGCCACCCCCTCTCATTGCAAGTCTACTTTCCTGTTTTCCTGTCTCTTCTCCCTGATCGAATTTGGTGTTTTTGTACAGGGCTATGCCGTGTCCCTAGATCTCATTAAACAGCCTTCTCAGAAACCTGGTTGTATCGCTGTGTCCATGGGGTGGGGAGAGGCACTGTGGCGTGGCCCCTCCACCATGGGAGTGGTCAGGGTCAGGCTTCCAAGATACTGTGGCCATGAGGACACTGGTGGGTGTTTCGACATGTCATCTGTGTCCTAGAACTCCAAGATGGAAGATGAACGTTGCCAGCCAGCCAACAGTGGGTCTGGGATCCAGCCTGTGGGAAGAGCAAAGCAGAGGATATTCTCTGTCCTTGGGGTCTCCAGGCCAAGATGCCTGAGTTCCTTTTGCACCTTGGTTCCTAAGGGCACTATGAGTGAACAGGAGACTCTTGAGAGCTCCAGCTGAGTCTGGAGACCACCCAGATGGTGGTCTAAACACACAGAGACAACTAGTGTCTTTGGGTCTCAGGGAGGGGGCTCTGTCCTCCTCCAGGCCCAGCCCTACAACTGTTGATGTTTGGTTCATCTGGGACACTCCCTGTTCACATTCCCACTGCTGTCTCCAGAGAGAAAAACTCAAGGACAGTTGGACAAATCCGTCACAGGCCACACTTCCTATCACTGGTGGGAAGGAGATAGGCAGCGGGGCCAGAACAGAAGGGGCTTTGAGCTGGCCCGTGCTTGTAGGGAAGCTCAGGCACTGGCCCCCAAGGTCACCTCCTGGGAGGCGATAGGGGCTGTCCTCCAGCACACAAAACACCCTGGGATGGCCCATATAAGCAGAGTGGCCAAACCCCTTACAATTCCCAGGATGAGGGCTGCACCTCTCTCTCGGCTGGTCCTGATGCTATGGGCGATGGGGACCCTGATGGGGGCTGGGACCCCTGGAGAAGAAACCTTGCCTGGGGAGCCTGCAGGCACGGGGGGTCTCATCTTCCACCAAGAATGGGACTGGCCAGCCCCCCAGGTTTTGCCTCCAAGCAGTCAGCGGGACACCCAGTGCCTGGTGACACTGGCTGGTGGCAGCAATGGCAGCAGTGCCCCCCTACAGGTGATGGGAGCCCTGAGGGGCTACGAGCAGGCCTTCCTGGAGGCCGTGCATCGAGCCCACTGGGAGCCTCGTGACCTGGCCACCTTTGGCGTCTGCACCCCTCGCCATGAGCATGCTGCCCTGCCCCTTTTGCAGTGGCTTAAAGTGTGGCTGGGGGAGCCCCGGCGGCAGCAGCTGGTGGTCCTGCACCTGGAGGAAGGTACGTGGGGCCCAGGGCTGAGGCTGGGCAGGTTACTCTGCTATGGTCCCGAGCCGTCATTACATGATGACCATTATTTCCCCAAGTAAGACCCTAGACCCCTCTCTGACCTGGGGACGTTGAAGCATATGGCCCTGCTCACTTGGGCTGGGCTGAGTCTGCAGCCTGGGAGGTGTGTGCCCTTATCTTTGCCAGTGAATGCTGGGCTCCCAGACCACCCCTCCTGCACTGCCTGGAAAGTTCCCACACCAGGAAGGAGCCAAGGGGTTGGGGTCAGCAATGGAGGAGTGCCCCTGTGACATAGCAGGTAGCCCAGAGTAAAGGTGGCCTGTCCTCAGGGGCCATTGACCTCAGATTCACTTCCAGGAAGGGGCTGCCCATGTGACACATGGACCTCCACTCAGGAGATCCCCAAATCCAAGAGACCTCAAGGGTTCGGGGATGACAGGCAGCAGCCCACCACCCACCCTGTCAGTCCTCCCACCCATGTCCTGGCAAGGTCCTGCACCTTGTGTTGAGGGGTGTCCACCCCCGTGAGTGTCCCAAGGCTCCCAGTTGGGGTGGAGCTCTCCCTCCCTGAAGGACAGGCTTGGGCAAGGGGCTCAGGCCTCAGTAGCTCAGCTGTCCTTCCCCATTATTCTGGCGGCAGTGACGTGGGAGCCAACACCCTCACTGAGGTTCCAGGAGCCTCCATCTGGAGAAATCAGCCCCCCAGAGATGGCGCTGCTGGTGCTGTACCCCGGGTCCGGCCCAGAGGTCACTGTAACAGGGGCTGGGCTGCTGGGCACCCAGGTACCAGGACTGAGTTGGGCATTCCTTCACCCCCAGTAACCCTTACCCATAGCAGGAGGGGAGGGGTGGTTAAACCGTCTTCACCTGGGGAGGGGGGCGGAGGCTCCAGGTGTCCGGAGTAGAACCTGGAAGGGGTGGTAAGGGCAGGGAACAGAGCAGGGCTGGCATCCTGCGCCCCCGCCCAGCCAGGCTGAGCTCCCATCTCCTCAGAGTCTCTGCCTATCCGGGGACACCGGCTACCTGACGCTGGCAGTGGACCATCCCGCCGGAGCCTGGCACGGCCTGGGTCTTGCCCTAACTCTTCGGCACCGGGAAAACGGTAGGCTGGGAGAAGAGGAAGCAGGCGTGCGCGCGGGCAGGGGCCACTGCCCTGGGTCCCAGCTCCTGACTCAGCCTGGCGCCTTCTCCTCAGGTACCTCCCTGAGCACCCCGCAGCTGCAGGCGTTGCTGTTCGGCGCCGACCCCCGCTGCTTCACGCGGATGACCCCGGCCCTACTCCTGTTGCTGAGGCCCGGGCCCACGCCGATGCCCGCGCACGGTCAGCTGGACACAGTGCCCTTCCCGTCGCCCAGGTGTGCCTTGGCCCAGCCCAGGGGCACGGGGAGGTGGGGACAGCTTAGCCCAGAGCCCACATCCAGTCTCTGCCTTCCAGTCCCACCCCGGAGCCCGAGGAGCCACTACCCGGCACTGGCACCGATCCCTTTCTGGAGACACTCACGCGCCTGGTGCGAACGCTGCGGGGACCCCAAGCCCGGGCCTCGCCGCCACGCCTGGCCCTGGACCCTGCCGCGCTGGCAGGCTTCCCGCAGGGCCTGGTCAACCTGTCGGACCCCGCGGCACTGGAGCGCCTGCTTGACGGCGAGGAGCCCCTGCTGCTGCTGCTGCCACCCGCCGCTGCCACCACGGGGGACCCCACGCCGCTGCAGGGCCCGGAGTCCTCGCCGTGGGCGGCGGACCTGGCGCGCCGAGTGGCCGCGGAGCTTCAGGCGGCTGCCGCCGAGCTGCGCGGCCTCCCAGGGCTGCCGCCCGCCGCCCCGCCGCTGCTGGCGCGCCTGCTGGCGCTGTGCCCCGGGGACTCGGGGGACGCGGGCGGCCCCGGCGGCCCACTGCGCGCGCTGCTTCTGCTAAAGGCGCTGCAGGGCCTGCGCGCTGAGTGGCGCGGGAGGGAGTGGAGCGGGCCGGCGCGGGCACAGCGCAGCGCGGGGGTCGGGACCGCGGACGAGCCGTGCGCGCTGCGCGAGCTGAGTGTGGACCTCCGTGCTGAGCGCTCGGTACTCATCCCCGAGACGTACCAGGCCAACAACTGCCAGGGCTCCTGCCGCTGGCCGCAGTCCGACCGCAACCCGCGCTATGGCAACCATGTGGTGCTGCTGCTCAAGATGCAGGCGCGTGGGGCGGCCCTGGCGCGCCCACCCTGCTGCGTGCCCACGGCCTACGCCGGCAAGCTGCTTATCACTCTGTCCGAGGAGCGCATCAGCGCGCACCACGTGCCCAACATGGTGGCCACCGAGTGCGGCTGCCGGTAACTCCGGCCGCGCCGCGCCGCGCCCCGAGTGGCGCCCCTGTCCATATTTATTCGGAGCCGAATCATCACCCCAATAAAGACCACAAACACACGGCCGAGGTGTCCGAGCCGGTTTGGGGGCAGGTGGGGCCTCCTTCAGCCAGCTCTCCTTTGGCGCTGCCTCCTCCCTCCGCTACCCCGCCCCTGTCTGAGGTTCCCATCCCAGTCATTCAGGCCCCGGGCTAGACCCGGGGTCCCGGTGCAAAGGAGCAGGCGATGTGGGGGCCGCAGCACTCGCTTTATTTCGCTAGAACCAGGGGCTACCCGGAAGATGTCCCGTCCCGGGATTCTGGCCAGGGCCCAGGCCCGGCTCAGTCTCGCCCCTTCCCGGCGCGGAGCTTGTGGCGGCCCGGCGGCGCGTCCTCTGCGCTGGGGCGTCGCGGAGAGGCCCAGGCCTGCCTCTTCCCGTGCTTAGGGTCTCTGGAGTCCCGCACCCACGGTCGATGGCCTTCTTCTCGTGCCTTCCAGCGCGGGGGCAGGGGTTCCCGGGGCTCCCTGGCGGGCCGCGGCTTCTCCGGCTTCCAGGGCCTCTCTTCGGTGCGCGGCCTCTCCTTCCGCGGCCTCTCCTTCCGCGGCCTCTCTCTCTGCGGCCTCTCCTGGGGCCCTTCGTGGGTGAGGGGCGCGCGCTCCTCCCCAGCGGCCTCCTCAGGGTCCCCTTCCTCCTTTTCTGTAGCCTCCGCCCTCCCGGGCGCCTCTGTCTTCTCCTCGGCCTGCACCTGGGGCGCAGAGCGAGCCGATGGGGGCGTCCAGGCCTCGGGCTTCAGCTGCAACGCAGTGCGGGTGGAGGGGATCAGCTCTACCCCGTCCCCACCCCTCCCCCCAGGCGCAGCTCCTTCCTTCTAAGGAGGGAGGGTTCAGCCGCCCAAAGTCGCTGAAGGAAACGCTTACCGAGGGCGACGCTGGCTTCTTTGGCGCAGAGCTTGGAGGGACCCATGGCTCAGGGACAGGTGCAGGGGCGTCCGCCCCTCCAATCACGACGTCTGAGAGGGGACGGGAGGGGCTGCGAGTCAGCCGGCGCCTAGAGCCAGGCCACACGTCCAGCCCAGCCCTCGCCGCTATTCAGCGCCCTCTTCCGGGGACAGGTTAGAGGGCGAGCCGACATCTCCCGGGAGCTGGGCTGGATTCCCCCGAGCCCGGGGAAAGAGTGCCGGTGCCCGCTGCTGGGAGCGCCCCCGACGCTCCAGACCTCATTCGGGTTGCTAAAGGGCAGGCCATATTTCTCCGCGGGCTGCAGGGGCCGCCCGTGGCTCATCCTGGGCGTGCAAGGTCCATGGGGGAGAGGGGGGAGCACTCACCGGGAAGGGAGGTGCACTAAGCTCCATACCGGGAGGGGCAGGTTCCCCTCCTCCGCCACAAGGTCCACAGTGGGGGTGAGGGGGGCGGGTTTGAGAAGGAGGCCCGCAAAGCCATCCTGGAGAGAGGGGCCCAGGCGGACCGTGGAGGTGCCCAGAAGAGGAGGAGCCCGCCCCAGGCCCATGCTAGGGGGAAGGAGGCGCGCGAGGGGAGTGACGTGGGCCTGGCCATCAGGGAGGAGGGAGTGTAAGATTCAGACCCGGGGCTCAGGCTCACCGCGACACACTTGGAAGGCTGAGCCCAGCAGCGCCACCAGCGAGGCGAGCACCAGGCACTTGTTGAGCGACACGTCTCCCCAGGGTAGCTCCTCGCTCAGGGCTGGGGGCGGCGGCGGCGGCTGCGGGGGTGGCGCGGCCTGAGCCTTCTTGCGCGCGGGGCTCCTTGGGGCTTCAGGAGCAAGTGTGGGGCTGGGCGCGGTTCCAAGGGGCGGACCTGCACCCTAAACCCGGCTCAGCCCTGCCTGGCTGCGTGGCCCTAGGCAGGGGACTCATTTGGCAGCTTCACTGGTATGCGGAGAATATTCTAGATTATTAGCTGAAGCTTAGTAGCACCTTAGCTGGTGTTATAATGAACTAGAGGCCCGATGCACGAAACTTGTGCAAGGGGCTCGGGCCCCTGCCACCTTGGCTACTTCTGCCTCCGCCCACCGCGGCCCCCACTGCCTTGGCTTCATCCGGAGGCAAGGTCGACTGGAAGGACATCTGAAGGATGTCCGGTCTAATTAGCATATTACGCTTTTATTATAGATTAGCAGAAGCTCCCAGACCTTTTAGTTACTAGCTGTGACACCTGCTCACCACTCAGCCAAGAGCCAACATTGCAGCACCCTGTTCCCCCTGCACCCCAGTTCCACCCACCCAACCTAGGACCAACTCCCCATGTCAATCCATACCCCCGCCTCCCTCCACTTCACCCCTGCCTCCTGCAAACCGACTTGCTCCTGCTTTCAGCCTCTCCTTGCTGGGTCCTGGGGCCACTTTGGCCACAGACTCCTTTTCTGTCTTCTTGGGCCTGGTATCCACTTTACCCGCAGGGCTACCCTCAGCCTCTGGCTCCTGAGAATCCTGTGGGGAGTCACCAGTCATCTTGGGTATTTCCCTCCGGTCTTTCCTCTGAAGGAGCCCAAGACCTTCCCATGGACTGTAGAAACCCACCCTCCTTGGCCAGTGTGTCCCTGATTCCAGGGGCGTCCCTGAGCTGAAACTCTACAGCCCCAGCTACTCACGTGGGACCAGCTGCTGGAGTCGGCCAGCCTGGGTGTCACTTAAGAAAAGAGGAAGAAGACTCAAGGTCATGGGGATCCTCAGGCCAATCCCACCCTCCCCCAGGCTCTGCTGGGCGAGAGGCAGGTAATTGCTCCCACTTTACAGATAGGAAAGCAGAGAGGCACACAGCAGTTCCCTGGCAGGCTGGGATTAGAACCCCAACCGGTGTGTCCCAGCCCCTCTTTGGGGAGGGGGGAGCACTTCTTAAAGACCCCAGAGGCACCAGTGAACTAGAGGTGGGAAATGGGAGCACAGTTCACGGTTTAAGCCAGTGTGAGGGTCCAAGGCCTGGGCTCTGAAGGTGAGCCATCTTCAGAATGGGGGCGTGGTCTTCATCCTGCCAGCACCCCCAAGGATATGGCCAGCCCAGTTCTCCTGGGGCCTGCCTGGTCAGAGATCAGCCAGTACAGAGAGGTCCTCACCCGCCTGGCAGCTGCCCAGGCCTCCATCAGGTTTCTCCAAGGCCATGGTTGTCATGGAGATGTCTGAGAAGCAGCAAGTTCAGTTCTGACTCAAGCTGTGGAGGAGGATGGGGATGAGAAAGAGCGATCTTGCATTTACTGAGCCCCTGAGTGGGCTTGGGCCTGACCTGGGTGGGGAGGATTCTAAGTACATGTATTACCCAGACTCTGCTTCCTCCCAGCCCTGAAGGATCCTCTTCTTGAAGCCCCTATTACTTGGCAAATTCATACTCACTCAGGGCATGGCCCAGGTACACTCCCTAACACCCCCCCCCCATTGGCTAGTCCCTCTGGGGCCCCCACATCCCTGAGTACACAGTAGAGGCTGCTGTGACTCAGAAAGGATTAGGATCCACCCAAAGTCACAAAGGGATGAGCAAAGAGCTCAAACCAGAACCCTGGGCCCCAGGGTCGGCTCATGTTCTCTGAGACCGGGGACTATTTTTATCTGTTGCCCAGGAGCCATGAGACAGGCCAGCATTCGGCCCATCCCCTTCCAGACCTTTGCCCCTAGGGATCTCCCTCTGGACCTTTCTCGCCTGCTATACCTGGCACCTGGTTCCCCACTGGTCCCCTAAATCTAGGAGCTCAAGTTCCAGCAGCCAGGACCAGCCTTGCTCTGGCCACCACAGGCAGGGGAATGGTGAGGGCATCCTGGGGGCCTCTCCATCCCAACACTGGGGTCCTGTCTTCTCTCACTGCCTCTGCTCCTTCAGAGCAGGGGAGGAAACTGAGGCTAAGGACTGAGGTCTTGGCCAGAGGTCGTACAAGAGCCCGAGGTCAAACCGAGTCTGTCGGCATCACAAAGCCCTGCTTTTCAGGATCCTCCGGCTGCCTGCGTTCATGTGTCCCATCTCTGGGCAAAAAGGTGACTCTTCTCTGGGTCGGGAACAGGGCAGTGGAGAGGCCTCATGGGCAGGGGTTGTGAACCCCTGGAAGTGTAGGGGGCAGCCACAAGAGTTGGGGACCCCCATGGACCTCAGAGATGCCCTCCCCAGATCCCCAGGGACATTCATCTCCACCCAGGCCTCCCCCTACCCGACTTACTTCACAGCCACCATGCTGGGCCTGGTATACAGGATGGAGATGGAGGGTGACTCCTGGAAAGACAGCAGCAGGTGGCCAGAGGCAGAAGGGTGGGCCAATCAGCTCTGTGGCTGGAACAGGAAGGGGAGGAGAGCCAGGCACAGCTGGGGAGTTGTCCCCCGCCTTTACCCCCCCTCTGCCCCTTGCAGGAAGGCCAGGCATTGGCTGAAGGGTGATCCACCCCCACTTCAGCATAGAGTCACTGTCAGGCTGGCCATGGTAACCCTGGGAATGTTCTTTCCTGCCCCTAAGCATCAGAAAAAGGGGCTCTAGGGATGAGAGCGCCATAAAAGGAGGTCCTCTTGCCTTCTCTGTGGACTCTGTCAGCTAGCCTTTATGAACCACGGATTGTGCGCCACCCCCACAGCGGCCTGACCTGCGGAGCCCAGGGCAGCAGGGAGGGCTTCCTGGAGGATACGACCACCTTGGGAAAGCTGGGCTGGCTCTTCGGCTCTTCTGCAAAGTGTGCTCACTTCCTCCCAGAGGACAGGAGGTTGAAATGGGTTACTCGTATTAAATAAACACTGGATAACTGTAGGCTGTATCATGCCACTTAGTCACCTGTGCACACTTTTGTTTAGTCCCATGGTCGGCAAACTGCGGCTCTTTGGCCCCTTGAGTGTGGCTCTTCCACAAAATACCACGTACAAGTCTATTTTGAAGAAGTGGCATTAGAAGAAATTTACATTTAAAAATTTGGCTCTCAAAATAAATTTCAATCGTTGTACTGTTGTTATTTGGCTCTGCTGACTAATGAGTTTGCGGACCACTGATTTAGTCCAACATCAAATACTCCACCACCCAGCCCAGCCTAGCAGTAAGGGAAATTATTTTGTCATTTTAAAAAATAAAAGTAACAGCTTTATAGAGATGCTATATTTACACACCATACAGTTTTCTCTTTGAAAGTGTACAATTCAATGGTGTTTAGTACATTTCTGCCACCATCACCTCTATCTCATTCCAGAACATTCCATCAACCCAGAAAGAAACCCTGCCCCCATGAAGAGTAGCTTTACAAACCCTTATCTCCCCCAGTCCCTGGCAACCTCTAACCCAATTCCTATCTGTGGATTTGCCTGTTTCATGGAATCACACACTGTGTGTTTTATGTCTGGCTACACACATACAGTATAAAATATAAACACAGATTTTAAAAATATACACAGAATTAAGGAAATAGTAAAGAAGTTATTGGCCAGTGCTACCTTGGAGGAAGTTAAATAAAACAGATTTGCAAAAAAGTACATGAAGATTATCCTGCTTATGACTTAACTGAAAGACTAAGTTTTCATAAAAACAACTGTTGAAGAGCTCATTTCTTTTTATATATATATACTAGAGGCCCAGTGCATGAAATTAGTGCACGAGGGTGGGGGTGTCCCTCAGCCCAGCCTGCACCCTCTCCAATATGGGACCCCTCGAGGGATGTCTGACGGCCTGTTCAGGCACAATCCCCAGTAGGATTGGGCCTAAACAGGCTGTGGGACATCGCTCTTACAATCCAGGACTGCTGGCTCCAAACTGCTCACCTGCCTGCCTTCCTGATTGCCCCTAACCACTTCTGCCTGCCAGCCTGATCACCCCCTAACCACTCCCCTGCGAGCCTGATGGATGCCTAACTGCTTCCCTGCCAGCCTGATTGCCCCTAACTGCCCTCCCCTGCAGGCTTGATTACCCCCAACTGCCCTTCCTTGTAGGGCTGGTCCCTCCCAACTGCCCTCCACTGCTGGCCTAATCACCCACAACTGCCCTCCCTTGCAGGCTTGATCCTTCCCAACTGCTCTCCCCTGCTGGCCATCTCGTGGTGACCATCTTGTGTCCACATGGGGTCAGGATCTTTGACCACATAGGAGCAGCCATCTTGTGTTAGAGTGATGGTCAATTTGCATATTACTTTTTAATTAGATATGATAGAGGCCTGGTGCACAGGTGGGAGTCAGCTGGTTTGCCCTGAAGGGTGTCCTGGATCAGGGTGGGGGGTTCCCTTGGGGTGTGGGGTGGCCTGTGATGGTTTGCAGGCTGGCCACATCCCTAGGCAACTCAAGCGAGGCCCTGGTATCTGGGGTTTAATTATCTTCTATAATTGAAACTTTGTAGCCTTGAGTGGAGGCCTAGGCTTGCCAGGGTGTGCAGAAAGCTTGGCTTCCTCCATTGCCAGGGACACTCAAGCCTATTGCTTGCTCTGTGTCTGCAACCATCTTGGTTGAGTTAATTTGCATACTTGTTCCTGATTGGTTGGTGGGCATGACAGAGTGATGGTTAATTTGCATATTACTCTTTTATTAGGATTTTTTAATTGATTTCAGAGAGGAAGGGAGAGGGAGAGAGAAATAGAAACATTAGTGATGAGAGAGAATCATTGGTTGGCTACCTGCTGCATGACCCCCACAACCCAGGCATGTGTCTCTGACCAGAATCAAACCCAGGACCCTTCAGTCTGCAGGCTGATCCTCTATGCACTGAGCCAAACTGGCTAGGGCAAGAGCTAATTTCTTGAGCTAGAGGCTAGAGACAAATAATTTGTTCCATGGACTTAAAGATATAATTTATATCATTATACCAGCAGATAATGTATTTCATTTTCTAAATCCTTGCAAGCATTAGTAGAATTTAATGCTAACTTTTTATTTTGAGAGTTAAAGAATTTGAGTTTGCCATTTTAAATTGCATTTATTTTTTCTTGTTTGTTGTTGTTGTTAATCCTCACATGAAGACATTTTTCCACTGACTTTTTTTAAAAATATATTTTATTGATTTTTCACAGAGAGGAAGGGAGAGGGATAGAAAGTCAGAAACATCGATGACAGAGAGATATCGATCAGCCGCCTCCTGCACACCCCACACTGGAGATGTGCCTGCAAGCAAGGTACATGCCCCCGACTGGAATCGAACCCAGGACCTTTCAGTCCGCAGGCCAATGCTCTATCCACTGAGCCAAACCAGTCTCGGCTCCATTGACTTTTTAAAAAATTTATTTTTATTGATTTCAGAGAGGAAAGGAGAGGGAAGAGAGAGATAGAAACATCAATGATGAGAGAGAATAATTGATCAGCTGCCTCCTGCATGCCCCCCAGTGGGGATCAAGCCCACAACCCCAGGCATGTGCCCTGACCAGAATCTAACCCAGGACCCTTCAGTCCACAGGCTGACACTCTATGCACTTGGCCCAAACTGTCTAGGATTCCATTGACTTTTTTGAGAAAGAGGCAAAGAGAGAGAAGGAAGAGAGAAAGAGGGAGAGAGAGAAACATTGATGTGAAAGACACATCGATGTGTTGCCTCCCATAGGTGCCTGGAAGTGGACAGGGATCGAACCTGCAAGCCAGGTACCTGCCCTGGACAAGAAATCAAGCCCTTAAATCAAATCCTTCAGTGGGCAGGCCGACACTCTAACCACTGAGCAATATGCATAGGCCAGGGCTTAAAGTCACATTTTTATTTATTTATTTATTTATTTTTAAATATATTTTATTGATTTTTTACAGAGAGGAAGGGAGAGGGACAGAAAGTCAGAAACATCAATGAGAGAGAGACATTGATCAGCCGCCTCCTGCACGCCCCACACTGGAGATGTGCCGTGCAAGCCAAGCAAAGTACATGCCCCCGACCGGAATCGAACCTGGGACCCTTCAGTCCGCAGGCCAACACTCTATCCACTGAGCCAAACTGGTCTCGGCTAAAGTCACATTTTTATGCAATTATCAGTTTAATACTTTGCATGGCCATAATTGTTCCTTGCTTTTATAGTTGTGTTTTGGACTTCTTTATATAAGGTCATAGATTCTTGAACTGTTGTAGTTTTCAGTACAGTTAAAATAAGTTTGTTTAAGACCTATTTTTTTTAATATAATTTTTTTTTAATTTTTATTAATTTTTTATACATACCTCCCCATTGCCCCCCGTCCCTCCCAGGCATACCCCAAGACCTATTTTTAATCAAGTAGGACAGAAACTATTATAACTGGCTTTATACATGCAGAAACCAGTGCAGTATTTAGTATATGAAATATTTTTAATACACATTTGTCAATGTAAAAATTCAGTGGCAGAGTGTTCATATTAAGAGTACATAAGCACCCTGACTGGTTTGGCTCAGTGGATAGAGTGTCGGCCTGCGGACTGAGGGTCCCGGGTTCAATTCCAGTCAAGTGCACGTACTTTAGTTGTGGGCACATCCCCAGTCGGGGGTGTGCAGGAGCCAGCTGATTGATGTTTCTAACTCTCTATCCCTCTCCATTCCTCTCTGTAAAAAATCAATAAAGTATATATATTTTTAAAAAGAATATATAAGCTTTGCCCTACCAGTATGGCTCAGTGGTTGAGCAACAACCTAGGAACCAGGAGATCACCGTTTGATTCCCAGATAGGGCACATGCCTGGGTTTCGGCTCCATCCTGGGTAGAGGGCATGCAGAAGGAGCCAATCAATGATCCTCTCTCATCATATTTCTATCTCTCCCTCCCTCTCTGAAATCAATAAAAATATAGTAAAAAAAGAAAAGAAAAGAATATATAAGCTTTGCCCTGGCTGGTGTTTCTCAGTGGTTAGAGTGTTACCCTTGGATGGAACAGTTTCAGATTCGATTCCTAGTCAAGGGCACATACCTGGGTTTTGGGTCCACTTCCTGCCCTGGAGTGAGGTTTGTGCAGGAGGCAACCAGTCGATGTCTCTCTCTTACATCAATGTTTCTTTCTTTCCCTCTCCCTTTCTCTTTCTTTCAAATCAATTAAAACAAAACAAAACAAGACAAAAACAGCCACCAGTTTGAGATAATCGCTGCTAATTCTGGCGCATGCCCTGTAGTCCTTGGTGGGTTTTTTTTTACAAAACTGTCGTAATACCATGGCCACCTTATCATCTGTCGCAGATGTGTGTGTGGATTTGTGGCCAAATCGCAACGGTTTGAAGCCTTCCTTGGCCCTGCTTCTCTCTGAAGTATGTTTGATGCATATTTAAACTAATCGTTCTGTTTACTTTCCTTTTTTCTTGCTGCTTGCTCAAGAGTTTTTTTCCTGAGAATAATGTTAGAAGAGGCCAGGCTTCAGAAAAACAGTAACTAGGGAGGGAGGGGGGCAATGGGGAGATATGTATAAAAAATTAATAAAAATTAATAAAAAAAAGAAAAACAGTAACTATGATGTAAGATGATTCAATCAATCCTTTTTTTAAAAAATATATATATATTTATTGATTTCAGAGAGGAAGGAAGAGGGAGAGATAGAAACATCAATACCCATGGGGAATTGTGTCTACAATCCGGGCCTGTGCCCTTGACTGAAAATACAACCGGGGATCCTTCAGTCTGACGTTCTGTCTCACTGAGCCAAACCAGCTAGGGCCCAATCTTTATTATTGATACTCTTTAGCATTTTATTATGAAAATTTTCAGTTAAATAGAAAGATTGGGGGAGTTTTACAGTGAAGGCTCATATACCTGCTATTCAGATGCTACTGATAATACTCTGTTGTGTTTGTTCTATTCCGTCTTCATCTGTCTGTCCATGGCTTCATCAACCCATCTCACTTTTTTTTTCATCCTCACTCCAGGATATGTTATCGTATTTATTTATTTATTTATTTTTTAAGAAAGAGAGAGAGAGGAAGGAAGAGAGAGCAACATCAATGTGAAAGAGAAACATCAATCAGGTGCTTCCAGTACATACCCTGACCAGAGATTGAACCCAAAACCTAGGTATGTGCCCTGACCAGAAATGGAATCCGCAGCCTTAATAGTACACTCCAACCCACTAAGCTACCTGGCCAGGGCTCAACCCATCTCACTTTTTTTTTTTTTTAATTTGTTATTGATTCAGGGAGAAAGGGAAAGGAAGATAGAAACATCAATGATGAGGGAGAATTATGGATCAGCTGCCTCCTGCATGCCCCCACATCGGGGATCGAGCTTACAGCCCAGGCATGTGCCCTTGACTGGAATCAAACTTGAGACCCTTGAGTCTGCAGGCCGACGCTCTATCCACTGAGCCAAACGGGTGTCGGCTCACCTCACTTTTTTTTTTTTTAAGATATATTTTTATTGATTTTTCACAGAGAGGAAGGGAAAGGAATAGAAAGCCAGAAACATTGATGAGAGAGAAACATCGATCAGCCGCCTCCTGTACACCCAATACTGGGGATGTCCCCGCAACCAATGTACATGCCCTTGACCGGAATCGAACCTGGGACCCCTCAGTCCCCAGGCCGATGCTCTATCCACTGAGCCAAACCGGCCTCGGCTCACCTCACTTTTGAAATTACATTTCAAAGTCAGTGGCAGGCATGGAACCACTTCAGCACACACACCATTTGCCAGAGATCAGTCAGAACATGTTTTTGGCTTCCATGGTGAGGAGAAATTCACATTGAGTGAAATGTAATGTCTTAAGTGCACTGTCAGATGATGTTTGTCAAATACACACGCCAAATGTCACCCATTTGGTGACATTTCCATCATCCTATGTATGCGTCTCCTGTGGCTGCTATAAGAAATCACCATGAACTTGGTGACTTCAAACAACACATTTATCATCTCACAGTCCTGGGGTCAGGAGTGCCACACAGGGTGTCAAGGGGCTAACCTCAGGGGTGGGTGGGGCTGGTTCTGCTGGGGCTCCAGGGAGACTCATTTCTGCCTTTTTCCAGCACCAAATCCCAGGCTCTCGGCTCTTCCGGCTCTTCCTCCATCGTCACAGCCAGCAGCACAGCCTCTTGCATCTCTGACGCTGACCGTCCTGCCTCCTCTTATGAGGACCTTTGATGACCCTGGCTCCCATCTCCAGGGTCATTCCCATCACAGGAGCCTTGGCTTCTTCTTACTGGGGGTAAAACATAGGCAACACCCACGTGCCACATGAGGTGACACTTCCACAAGTCCCGCAATTGGAAGTAGATGTCTTGGGGGTTCTTATTCAGTTGAATATACTTCACAAATCTTTTTTCTTTTTTAAATCATATTGAGATCCGTGGCCTCCTCTACCCACCCCCATATGCAGGTGTCTAACCTTGTCACACTGATTTCTACAGGACCCCGGGCACGGACTCTCCATCCTTGCCTTGCCTGATGATGGGAGGCCCAGAGCCTCTGCTGCCCCTTCTCAACAGCTCAGTTCTTAGTACCTCCAGGAAGCCGTCCCTGACTCCCTCTTTCCCTCCCTCTTGCCCCCAGATGAGACAGAGGAGAGACAAAATGCCATTTGGGGGGATGTGGGGCAATATCTGAGGACATCTGTGGTGGTCACAAGTGGGGGTGCTGCTGCCATTGAATGGTGGGGCCAGGAATGCTGTTCACCCCCATAGTGCCCAGGACGGCTTCACAGAGAGTGACCTGGCCCCATGTGGGGAGTGGGAATTCATTTCCGCCATCACAGCCAGGTACTGCACACTCCATAACCAAGGTCCACCAGCAGGCAAGTCTTTCAGTGCTGGATGAAGCCGGGAAGGAAATTCTGGTCTGGCGTCAGTGTTACAACCTTAGAGGTGGCAAGTACCTCATTCCCTCCCTGCCCCCCGCCCCCCTCCCCACCACATAGGGAGCAAAGCAGACAACATACCCACCTTGCATCCCATGTGTGAGTCTCCTGTGGCTGCTGTAAGAAATGACAACAGGTGGAGGCAACTGTTTCAGAACCAGAGCCCACTGTCCCCACGAGGGTGACACACCACCGCTCCCCAGGTTGGGAGCCCTCAGACATCTTGACCCCCTGTAGTGAGTTTTCCCAGCCTGCTTCTGTTTGTTTTCCAAGAGGCTGCATTCCCCCCTTTCCACCCATGGTGATTACAAATTTAAGTTTACTTTGGCCGGAAATAGCACAGGGCCTGCCAATGAAGAAAGAACCCTCCCCCCCCCAATCCGGAGTCCCAGGGTCCTGAGGCTTCTGCTGGTTCCCAGAGAACTGAGGAGGCCTGGCCGGGCAGGTGAGGAGATCTGGGAGACACCCCACTGGAACAGTCCTTTCGGGTCTGCAAGCCCACTGTGTTGGGGGCCAGCTGGGATCTCAGTCACTTTCTGGCCGCAGTCACGGTGGGTAAACACAGTGTGACTCAGTGACCAGTGGCCAGCCGTGGGCAGGCCTGGCTTCTGGACTCTTGGCCCAGCATCGCCTGTTTGGGTAAGACACTGGAGAGCGATGAAGAAGGAAAAAACAAATTTAAAAACCGGGAGGCTCTTCCAGCTTCAAGACAATGTAAGGCCTAAATAATAACAAGGATACTAATTCTACCATTAGGAGGATGCTTACGCCCCCATCTAGGATGGTGGGCTTGAGCCCACCCAATAAAAGTGTGCACCTCTGTAGGAAAATTGAAAAACAATTATAAAGTTAACTGAAAAATCCACTTGCTTTGTATTTTCCCCACGAGCTGCAATCCTAAGCAATGTCATTGATTAAATATTTTTTCTCTGGGAAAATTCTTTGGTTGGCCCAACCACTGCAATTGTTAGTTTTTTTTTGTTTTGTTTTTTGTAATCTATATCATTGCCAATGAGACATTTTCTTACTTATATTGTATAAGTAAGCTTACTTATATTGCATTCCACATGAAAAGGAATTCAGAGACGTACAGGGACTAGACACATGTTTTGCAGAGTAAATGTCCACCAGTTTTGTAATTACGCAGGGTCCCCTTGGGGGAAAGTTTGTGTTTCTGACCCAAACGAGCACAGTAACTGATTGGGAATACAAACGGGATAAAAACGACTGTTGTGGATTGTAAAAACAAAGAAACAAATAGGAGTTGCTTCAGTCCCACGTAACTGTTCGAGTTTCTGTTTGTGCCTACAACCCCGGGACGCGCAGCAGCGGGACCCACAGGAAACGGCAGGGTGGCGTGGCAAGTGCAAAGCTGAGTTCTTATGTGCAATGTGTTTCTGAATTTAACTGCCAGAAGTAATAATATCTGTGCTTGGGGGAAGTTTTCAGCCCACACACAAAATATCTGACTTTATCTGCAAAAGAATAATATTTTGTTTGTTAAGTCCAAATTTTAGACAAAAATATTTTACTACATTTTCAGTGCCATGGACAGGAAAAATTCCTTTTAATTGTAAATTCTTTTTAATTGTTTTAAGACGTGAGAGACCCGAATCCAGAAAGCCATCATTAGGACCGATCATTCGCAGGTAAATAATTTTGACCTATTGGGGGGTGGCGGTCCCAGGACTCCTTCCCCGCCCCGAGAGGTAGGGAGAGGGGCCCCGCTGGGGGAAGGGATCCTAGCGACGGCGAAGGGGCCCACAGAGGAGACTGGGCTACGGCGAGACACACCGAAAACGGACCCGGCGCGAAGCCGCCCTCCGGCTCCAGTCCGAATGTGGGGGTGGGGCGGGCTGGGCACGCGCCTCGGGTTCTCGGCGCCAAGGCGGCCCCGCCCCCTCCGCGCACCCGCAGAGGGACGCCAGCGGGTGGGGGCGGGACCCTAAGCTTTTAGCCCAATCCTCGGCGTGATCTCACCCTCTCTCTCGCCGTTCGCCAATCAGACGCCGAGAGGGGCGTGCGCGCCTTGTTTCCCGGCGGCCCCGCCCCCTCGCGCGGCCGCGTTCCCGACGGCGTAGGGGGCGTGGCCTTTCCGCGGCGCCTATAAAAGCGGGAGGCTGCGGAGACGCCATTTTGCGAACGGCGAGCAGCGGCGGCGACGCGGAGAGGCGCAGCGGAGGTTTTCCTGGTTTCGGACCCCAGCGGCCGGATGGTGAAATCCTCCCTGCAGCGGATCCTCAACAGCCACTGTTTCGCCAGAGAGAAGGAAGGGAATAAACCCAGCGCCACCGTTCACGCCAGTCGCACCATGCCGCTCATCAGTCTGCACAGCCGCGGAGGCCGCAGCAGCGAGAGGTGAGCGCCCCCCGTCCCTGCCCGAAGCTTCCAGAAGCGTTCGCCGCGCAAGCTCGAGGGTGGCAGCCGCGGGGCGCCACGGAAGTCCCAGGAGCTCGAGACCCACCCCTTTGTCGAGGCCACAATCGCGCGGGGGGAGGGGGGGCAGGTTCTCGTCTGGATGGGGGCGGGGCGGGCAGAGGGACCAGTCCCGAGCCTCGGCCTAGCAGGCGATCGGGGGCCCCGAGGGCACCTGGTTGGGCTTGGGAGACAGCGGAAATACGAAATCGGGTTTGGGAGAGGGTCGCGGGGTTAGGGGAAAAGATTTGGGGGGGTGGGTTGGTTCGAGGCCGAGTCGGGCCCACAAGTCCCATGAATCGGCACTTTGCGGGCGCGGCCCCTTAGCGGTGACTTGGGGCGGGGGAGGGGAGGGATCTTGAACCTTCCGACGGTGGAAAAGTTCAAACAAGCGGGGCCCCGCCAGGTGCCCCATCGTGGCCGCCCTAGTGACCCCCATTTTTTTTTTTTTTTGGCAGCAAAGCGTATCGGTCCGGGTGCGCCAGGCCCCCGAGGGCAGGCAGGACGTGGCTGCGCCACGTAGGCAGCGCCAGGGGCTTTTCTTGGGGTGGCTGCCGAGCCGCCCCGCCGCGGGGATAAGACCCCGGCCCTTCCTGCCCCCCCCCTCGTTAGAGTTGTTCTGGTTGAACGTAGTTGTTCCCATTCCCAGTGGGAGGGGGATCCGATTTTAAGTCCGTCTCCTTGTAGTTGGCAAGGTCTTGGACACCCACCACGAGCACCACCCCCTCCGGGTTCCATTAGCCCCACAGCGGGGGGATCCTGAGCCGAGAAGCACACGGGCAGGGGTTGTAGGGGCCCCAAATGGGAGCCGTGCAAAATGGAGGCGACTTTGGGACTTGTTTACACTGCGCAGCAAATGGCTGCTGGCGCTCCCGACTGCGTGATTGTGAAAATCTCCCCGGGGCGCAGGGCCGCTCTGCTGAGATGACGCAATCCGGAGCCCGGCGGGAGGGGCGCCTCCGCGGGCTTCTCCCCCTAAGCCTGTCCTGCCTGGTGGTGGACCAACCAAATGCTGCCTGCTGCTGGAGAATGCGCTAGCCTTTCCGATTTCTTGCCACCGACGGCAAAATAGAAAAGGGGGAAGCTGAAGTGGTCCGCGTTAGAAGTGGGAAGTAAAACTTGATGGGGAGGTAGGATTGGGTTAGTAAGACTTTGTCTTTGTCTTGAGATAACTCAAGGGTGAAAGACAGCACTAAGTGGAATTTGGGTTGGAAACCCAAGCATGGCCCAAGAAGGCCCGATTAAGTAACCGCTTGTTTCTCTGATTTGAGGACAGGGGGCGGTGGGGCTTTTGAGTTGCCCTGACTGGCGGGCTGTTGATTTTGACTCCTTGAGTGGTATAAGCATGGGATTGGGAGGGTGATCCTGGGTGGGCACCATTCTGGCTGGGGCTCTGGAATGCCTTGGCCTTAAGCTTGGTCTGGCTGAAGCTCAGGGTCTTCTTGTCAGTAAAGGCCACACCACTAACCAGCCTGTTTTCCTCCAGTTCCAGGGTCTCCCTTAACTGCTGTAGTAACCTGGGTCCAGGGCCTCAGTGGTGCTCCTGATGTCCCTCACCCACCCCTGAAGATCCCAGGTGGGCGAGGGAATAGTCAGAGGGATCACAATCTTTCAGCTAATTTATTTTACTCTGTAAGTATCTGGGTCTCTGGGCTCCTCCGACCTTGGGGGAATGGGGTGGGGTGGGCTGGGCTGGCCACGCCACACCTGCAGCAGCTCCTGCTTCTGAGCAGAGGGGATTTCTTACACACCAGCTGTGTGCTAGGAATTTATTGAATTATCAGAATCTGAGGATCAGGGGACACACATAGGTGCAAGTTGCAGCCCAAGACTTACTGAGCCATAAGTAGCCCTTGGTGAACTCTTTTCACCTCAGCCTGGGGCTCCCACCCTGACCCTGGCTTGAGACACTTCCCCTAGAGGTCTGGGAGGCCCTGCATGCAGAAGACATATTTGCAGGGGGCTGGGTGACTGGTTGATTGTTGCTTTTCTGGGTTTTCCAAATTATGGCATTGAGGAGGAAGATGGACCACTCCGTCTGTGAGGGTTGATGTCTAAGGTTTGAACTTGATTCTTTCCTTTCACAGGATAATAGGCTGAATGTAACAGAGGAACTAACGTCTAATAACAAGACGAGAATTCTCAATGTCCAGACCAGGCTCACAGATGCCAAACACATTAACTGGAGAGCAGTGCTGAGCAGCGGCTGCCTCTACATCGAGATCCCAGGCGGAGCTCTGCCAGAGGGGAGCAAAGACAGGTGAGGGCTAGCCTGTTGTGTCCTCACTCCTAGGGGAGGAGGGAAGCCAGAGTCTATAGAGTCCGGCCGACCACCCCACTTTTGAGTAGTGGTCTAGCAGTTTTCGGGAGGTTCTCCACAGGGACACTGGGCCATATTTATGGACATCTGGTTGTCACATCTGGGGGGTGCCCCTTAGGGTTGATCCTGGCATTGAGGAGATGGGATCAGGGATGCTCAACCTCCCACATAGAGAATGACCCAGCCCCAGTGCCTCTAGGTCTATACCTGGAGTTGTGCTCCCCATAAATCAAGCCCTTTAAGAGAAGTGGGAGGTGCAGGCTGGGCCCTTATGAGGGGCACATGAGGTTGGACAGATCCTGACAGTTGCACTTCAGCTTTGCAGTTCTTCTCGAGTTTGCAGAGGAGCAACTGCATGCTGACCATGTGTTCATTTGCTTCCACAAGAACCGTGATGACAGAGGTAGGTGACCACCCATCACCAACTGCTCTTGCAGGGATAAAAAGAAAGGAGAAGGCACCCCCTCCCCTGGCCCTGGGGTGGAAACCTGCGGCCTAAGGGCCTGTTTTCAAATCTTGGTCATGCTGTTCACGGGACCCTAACGAGCATCCTCAGTCTATTTTTTTACTCCCTCTCTGTTACTGCTGCAGCCCCTTGGAGGCTTCCGTTAGGGGCCATCTGTGAAGGTGGGCGGGCACAGAGCTCAGGTTGCTGGAGGCCAGCGGGCTCAGATGCACTTTTCCCCCACAGCCTCTCTGCTCCGTACCTTCAGCTTTATGGGCTTTGAGATTGTGAGACCGGGGCACCCCCTTGTCCCCAAGAGACCCGACGCTTGCTTCATGGCCTACACATTTGAGAGAGAGTCTTCTGATGAGGACGAGTAGCAGCTGCACCACCTGCGCCCTCACCTTTGCCACCACTGACAGATCATCGCAGATTGTAGCCCCTTTGTGTGTCTCGCTTTGTGCTGGTGGTGTGACCAACGGCTGCACTGGGGTGCAAATGCCAGGCCTGCTCCCCTCTTCTGAGTTTTGTCCGCATGTTGTAATTGTGCAAATAAATGCTCACTCCAAATTAGCGGTATATTTCTTGAAGTTTAATATTGTGTTTGTGATACTGAAGTATTTGCTTTAATTCTAAATAAAAGTTTATATTTACTTTTTTTATTGCTGGTTTAAGGTGATACAGATTATCCTTGTACTTCAAGCAGGAGTTTTCTTATTTGAAGTTTTGGAAACAGTTTTAGGTCTTAACTTGGAAAGATAGGTATTAATCGACCCTTCTATTGCTTTGAAAAAATCTGAATAAAAATGATTACATCTAAGACCTGTCTGGTGTTAACTTGGCCTGGAGGGAGGGGTCTCGGTTACTTGGTGTGGCCTGGGCCTGTTTGTAAGTGTGTGATGGATGCATTCTGAGCTGAGTAACCCCTTTGACAGGGGAAACAGGCCCAGGGTGAGAAGCCAATGACTTAGTCTCTTGTCTGGCCACAATCAGGTTCTGTGGGATATGCTTAGTGGTTTATCTTCGTGGCAGGTTTCAGGATCCTGGGGCACCATTTTGCTGCCTTCTCAGCCAGGCAGCTCTGGATGACAATCTGCCCTACTTCACCCACACCTAGTACCTTCAGGTCCCCTGTCCTGTGCCCTTCCTTGGGGTGACCAAGGCTGAAGGCTGGCTTCCTTCCCCTTATCCTGAATGGCCTTACCTCTGCCTAAAGCTGGGGGCCTGTAGTGGGATTAACCAGGGCAGTGTGGATATGGGGCCTCTTTAGCAACTCTGCAGACCCTGTGCATCCCAGTTGCCCCTGGGACGGGCCTTGCAATGCCATACGGGAGTAGGAGCACTGCTAGGGAAGACTGGTCCTATAAGTGGGAGAGGGGGAAAGGAGGTGTGTATTGGCATATCGTAGTGCCACCTGCTGGCTGCATCTGGGCATTGTCCGGAGATTCATATCTAGACCTTGGCTGGGAAATAGGCTGCAAAGGGTTGGGGGGCGGGCATCTTTAACAGAGGAGTGGGGAGACTGGGTGGGATGGGATATTCAGATACCTGAGTGATGATGGAGCCAGTTTTCAAAGGTTTGGAGGTACAGAGCTCGTCATACCTACAGGTTAGAAACATTCCCTCCAGGATCACCGTGTTAGGGGAGGAGGAGTAAATAGACATGACTGGAGGCTCAGGTAAGAGCAGTGGGACCCCTCAGGACTCCTGTGTCCATTTTTAGAGGCATAAACTGAGTTCCCATTCACTCCTATATGTCCCCTGATGAGTCTTGCAAGGCCAGTTCATCAACCTGAGCTGGCACTAGAAGGAGTGTCCATGCTCTCTGCTGTTGTGGAGATCATGATTATCAGACCTCAGCACTAGAAGGACACTCTGGCTGCTTCTGCTGGAAGGTGGAGGAGGAGTTCCACACACATTGATGGGCAGGGGTGTCCGCACCGGGAAGAGGGGCAAGTGGCCCTGGCATCAGAAAGCCTCACTGGTTCTGGTCATTAGCCCTTAGCCCTGGAAGGGGGCACCTGTCTTCTTGGGTGGATGTGGGCCTAAATTCCCAACAAAGGAAAGGGACAGGCATTGGAAATAGAGTGCACTAGCCTTCTGGAAGTGGGCATTGATCCTCCTGTGAAGGCACTGCCCCCAGCCCTCAACCTATTGTAGAGGCCCTGGAACAGGCATGTCACTTGGAGGGTCAGTCCCACAGCAGTGCCAGGGCGCGGCCCAGTGAGGCCTTCATGGCCTCTGCCAGGTATTCACAGCTCAGCTAGTACTTCCGGTTCCGCTCCTCTGCACCAGTGGCCTGTTCCACTAGGTGCAGGACCAGCAGAGCATGGCACACCCACAGCCAGGGCCCAGCAGTGCTCTGTGGCCACACAGTGCTGGCCAAGGTCCCAGGAGCAGCACCTGGGCCGCTAGTTGTCAAGGACAC
Organism: Lasiurus cinereus; assembly: GCA_011751065.1. Classification (NCBI taxonomy): domain Eukaryota; kingdom Metazoa; phylum Chordata; class Mammalia; order Chiroptera; family Vespertilionidae; genus Lasiurus; species Lasiurus cinereus. The sequence goes on along the minus strand of JAAGEH010000343.1, from coordinate 10,960,291 downwards.
AGGGCTGAGCAGATAGCCCAGCTACAGTTCCTGGGCACCCAGAGCCTCAGGCAGAGGGCCCTGGAGTCTGAGCAGTCCTGTGGCATCCCAGCAGCAGATTTTCCCACTGCAGCTCTGCTAGGAATGTGTCCAGGCTTCGAAGTGCTCCAGGGTAGGTTGTGCTCAGCTGCAGCAGCAGCAGGACCAAGGTTTAGGCGAAGTCTGTGGGCCTCTGTGCTCCCACAGGACTGCTCCAGGGTGCCTCTCAGGCAGTGTACCCTCAGGCACCTGACCACAGGCCTCTAGAGCAGTGGTTCTCACCTTTTCTAATGCCAAGACTCTTTTAATACAGTTCCTCGTGTCGTGGTGATCCCCAACCATAAGGCTCTATAGCAGTGGGTTGCGACCCACAGGTTGAAAACTGCTAGCAGGGTCGCCTAAGACCATTGGAAAACACAGATATTTACATTATGATTCATAACAGTAGCAAAATTAGTTATGAAGTAGCAATGAAAATAATTTTATGGTTGGGAGTCACAACGACACGAACTGTGTTAAAGGGTTGCGGCATTAGAAAGGTTGAGAACCACTGCTCTAGAGGCTGAAGTGCAGGGGTATTGAGGCCTGCTGCTTCCACTCTAGCTTTGGGTAGAGGGCAGCCTGCATGCCTCCAGAAACAGGGGTTAAATGTTAATTTGGATGTTAGTCACCAGGATTATTTTAAGGAAAATGACATCAGGCAGGATGGCAGGTAGGGGCTAAACTCTCCAGCCTACCCAGGCACAGGTCCCTTACCATGTGATAAAGTGTGAGGTGGTAGCTAAGGGTCAGAGCTGGACTGACCAGTAGAAATACCATACAGGCTATGATATTTAAAATTGTCCAGTGACCACATTTTAAAAAAGTTAAAAATAACAGGTGAAAGTAATTTTCATAATATATTTTATTTAAGCCAATGTATCCAAAATGGTATCTATCATTCAAGAGGTCATCAATAAAAAATATTGAGATGCTTTATATTACTACTAGAGGCCCAGTGCACGACATTCATGCACTGGCAGGGACGTGGGGGATAAGAGGTCCCTCAGATCAGCCTGCGCCCTCTTTCAGTCCAGGACCCCTAGGGGGATGTCTGTCTGCCAGCTTAGGCCTGGCTCCCTGCGGGCCAAGCTGGCAGGCAGACATCCCCCAAGGGGTCCTTAACACTGCCACAGAGGTGAGAGAGGTTCCCGCCACTGCTGTCAAGCTCACCAGCCATGAGCCCGGCTTCTGGCTGAGTAGTGCTCCCACTATGGGAGTGCACTGACCACCATGGCAGCTCCTGCGTTGAGCATCTGCTCCCTGGTGCTCAGTGCGCATCATAGCAACCAGTCATTTCGCCAATAGGTTGATTTGCATATTAGCCTTTTATTATATAGGGTCATTTTTGACATTAAGTCTTCAAGATCAGGCATATATCTGACACTCAGAACATATCTCAGCTGGGACCAACCCCATTGCATATGTGCAGGTTATGCATGGCCAGTGGCTGCAGTACTGGATAGCAAAGCTCTTTTTAAAAGATCAAGAGAACATCAGGTCTGAGGATTACGTTAGAATCACCTTGGGGAGGGGGAAGATGTCTAAAATTACAGGTGTTGTAGAGGACTCAGGAGGTATGTATACATTTAAAATATAAAGTCCCTGGGGCCTCTGAGGTGGAGTCAGAATTGAGCTATTCACTAAAGAACTCAGTCAATAAAAAACTTCATACTTCAGTCTGCAAAATGGGCCCATAATAACACATGCCCCCACCTCTTCCTAAGAAGACCCTGAGCTGCCCATTGACAGGGCTCCCAGCCTCAGCCCCGACCCCATTCCCAGCAGGACAGTCTCAGAGGCCCCTTCTGGGGTCCCACACTGTGAATGAGACTCAAGCAATGACATGACTGGTCATCCTGTCCCCCTGCAGAGCTCTCCCTCAGGACCCGAGCCAAGTGTGCATAGCACAGAAGCCCTCCAGCTTCCAGGCCTCTGGTCATGGAAGGACAGGCCCAGCTCAGTACTGGAGAATAACTTCCCCTTCTATGGGACCATCTGAAAAACCTCTAGTGCGTGGGCCTCCACCCCCGCTCCCCATTCCAGGATCTTCAGACCAGGATTGTGCTTTGGGCAGGTGTTGCTCTATTGGAGCCTGACTCTGTTCTGACTTGCTATGTGACCTTCAGCAAATCCCCATCACTCTCTGTGCAACAAAAAAAAAGTGTTTCCTCCTCTCTTAGTCACACTAGCTAGATTTTTCTTTAAAAAAATTGAGCCTGCCCTAGTCAGTTTGGCTCAGTGGATAGAGCGGCCGCCTGCGGATGGAGGGATCCCGAGTTCAATTCAGGTCAAGGGCACATGCCTTGGTTGCAGGCTCCATCCCCAGTAGGGGTGTGCAGGAGGCAGCCAATAGATGCAGGAAGCAGCCAGCCTTATCTTTCTCATCGCTAGTGTTTCTATCTCTTTCTCCCCCTCCCTTCCTCTCTGAAATCAATAAAAAATATATTTAAAAATTAAAAAAAAAATTGAGCCTGGCCCTGGATGGCTCGGTTGTAATGTTGTCCCATGCACCAAAAGGTTGGGGGTTTGACCCCTGGTCAGGGCATGCACAGGAGGCAACCAATCAATGTTTTTCTCTCACATCAATGTTTCTTTCTCACCCTACCTTTTTCTCTCTAAAATTAATAAATGTATCCTCGAGTGAGGATTAAAAAATTGAATCATCTGGGCTCTGGCAGTGTGGGTGCACTGCTGAGTTGGGTGCGGAATTGACAAGTTCAAAGCTGCAGGAGGTACAAAGAGATGGAAGGATCTTGAATTTGATTGACAATGCTTGTTAAGAAGATAAACTGTCCTAGCCAGTTTGCTCAGTGGATAGAGCTTTGGTTGCAGAATGAAGTGTCCTGGGTTCGATTCCCATCAAGGGCACATGCCCAGATTGTGGGCTTGATCCCCAATAGGGGATGTGCAGGAGGAAGCTGATGATGATTCTCTTTCATCATTGATGTTTCTCTTTCTCCCTTTCTCTCGGAAATCAATAAAAAATATATATTTAAAAAAGAAAATAAAGTGCCCCTAACCAGTTTGGCTCAGTGGCTAGAGCATCGGACTGCTGACTCAAGGGTCCCAGGTTCGATTCCAGTCAAAAGCATGTATCTTGGTTGCGGGCGCATACCCAGAAGGGAGTGTGTAGGAGGCAGTTGATCAGTATTTCTAACTTTCTATCCCTCTCCTTTCCTCTCTCTAAATAATCAATAAAATATATTTAAATGAATCAATGAGTGAATGAATGAATGAATGAATGAATAAAATAAATAAATAAATAAATAAATAAATAAATAAATAGAAATAAGATAAACCACCGTAAGAGGATGTTGCAATACTGCTGAATAAGCTTTCTGAACCTGAATGGGACAACGGTGGAACCACAGAAATGCGTTAAAGAACAAAAAATAACCGAAACCGGTTTGGCTCAGTGGCTAGAGTGTAGGTCTGTGGGCTGAGAGGCCCCGGGTTTGATTCCGGTCAAGGGCATGTACCTTGGTTGCGGGCACATCCCCAGTGGGGGTCGTACGGGAGGGAGCTGATGGATGTCTCTCTTTCGTTGATGTTTCTAACTCTCTATCCCTCTCCCTTCCTCTATGGACAAAAATCAATAAAATATATTTAAAAAAATAAAGTGGACCAACTTGGCCTTATAGGACCTCCATGAGGACATTTCCCATAGGAAACTGACACCTGGCTCCTTCCTGGATAAATTTTAAAAAATGTATGTAGATGCCGAAACCGGTTTGGCTCAGTGGATAGAGCTTTGGCCTATGGACTGAAAGGTCCCAGGTTTGATTCCGGTCAGGGGCACATCCCCAGTAGGGGGCGTGCAGGAGGCGGCTAATCAATGACTCTCTCATCAATATTTCTAACTTTCTATCCCTCTCCCTTCCTTTCTGTAAAAAATCAATAAAATATATTTTTAAAAAATATACGTAGGTACAAAATGTTTTCTTTCAGTCTCCTAATTCAAGTCTTTTAGTGATAGATCACTACTCAAAAATGTATACCCACTTAGCCTGGCTGGTGGCTCAGAGGTTGAGCATCATCCCATGAACCAGAAGGTAGGTCATGGTTTGATTCCTGGTCATGACACATGCTGCCTGGGCTGCATCCCCAGTGGCGGCGTGCAGGAAGCAGCCGATCAATGAGTCTCTTTCATCATTGATATTTCTATCTCTCCCTCTTCCTTCCTCTCTCTGAAATCAATAAAAACATATAAAATATATTTTTTTACTAGTAAATGTACATCCACTTGGTTTGTGGAAGCCAAGTGCAATGAAAAACAGATTTTTCAGAAATGCAGAATATTTGGCTCTTTGAACTTTAAGTTCTTCATTCACTAGTTTGTGCTTAAACACGTTTGGTTAAACATTTGCCTTTAACTCTAATTTTGCTTTGCTGTCAGAATTTAATACTTCACAACTACTTATAGTTATTCTTTGACAGAGGTGATTGAAGATACAAAAAGAAAAGGCTAAGAAAGACTAAGCCACCATAGGGGAGACATGAACTTCTTGTATACCCCATTGGATGATTCTCTCTCATTGATGTTTCTCTCTATCCCGCTCCCTTCCAAGCTGTAAAAAATGAGTAAAATATACTAAAAAGGAAAATAGTTTTTTAAAAAATAAAGTATCTGACATGTCCCTCTGCTTTCCCTACCACTTCTTAAAAAAAATATATATATATTATTATTATTATTATTATTATTGATTTTTTACAGAGAAGAAGGGAAAGGGATAGAGAGAAACATAGATCAGCTGCCTCCTGCAACACTCCCTACTGGGTATGTGCCTGCAACCAAGATACATGCCCTTGACCAGAATCGAACCTGGGGCCCTTTAGTCCGCAGGCCGATGCTCTATCCACTGAGCCAAACTGGTTAGAGCCCTTCCACTTCTTTTGATGCCTCTGGAAATGGCTAGATGGACCACTAGTTTTTATCCAGTAATGGGATTTATTTTACACCCGGACACCCCACAGCCCTTTGAAATATAACTGAAACAACATGGAGTCACTATTTATTTATACATTTATAGGAAAATTTGTATTTTGCAAAACACATATATTTATCTCCAGGAACTATTTGCCTTTGTTATGTAAGTGTCTGTCTTGTTCTCTATTCACATTGTGAACTCTGTGGGAAGAGGTCCTGGCTTATACTTCTGTATCCATCATAGGAAAACCAAGAACACTGAATAATTGAAATCTCTCTTCTCAGAAAAAAGGAAAAAAGAAAAGAATCATCTGACTTCCCTTCCTCCCATCCCCACTTCAAGAATAAGCCAGGATTCAGAAAATCCTGAGTCTTGTACCTGGTTTAAACTAGGGACTCAGTAGACCCCATGCATGGGGGAAACTGAGGCACACGAGGCAATCATTTTGCTTATTTTTGCTGCAGGAATAGGAGGAATAGGAAAAATGAGGCCCATGCCCCCCAGTTACTGGCTCCTTTGAAATCAGGCATGGAGGAGTCGCTCCAAAGCCCCTGACACGTGCCTATTTTGATTCTGTCTCCTGCAGGGCAGAACAGAAACCTTTTCCCCACGCTCAAATGGGGAAACTGAGGCCCAGAGAGGAACGTTGGGGTGGCAAGTGAGAGGCTGCTCTTGACCGTGGCTTCTGCTGACTGCTCTGAGTTGGTCCAGCTCCTTCCAGAAGGAGCACAGGCTTTCAGAGACCAGCAGAGTTTGAGCCCTGACACCGGACTCTGTGCCTCAGTTTCTCCATCTATCAGGTGGAGGTCCGAGTGAGAATGAAATGTTTATTAGCATTACATCTAGCACTCAGGCTGTCTGCCTTTCCCCAGAGCCCCCAGAGACAGGACAGGTGATGGGCCTCTGTCAGAGGGGATCCACCCCCAAGTCCTGAGGGAGGAAGTTATCAGCTCCAGAGGCTTAGTGGGGAGGGGTGGACTGCGCCTCACTTCTCCTTTCTCCCCCACTGCTGGCTCTGCCCCCAGATGAAGCATGGGGCAGGGGGCTCACGGACAACAAGGTCCCACCTGTTCTTGGCACCTGTCTCTCCCTAGCTGGAGACTCTGGACAAATGCCCTCCAACCTCTGACTCTCTGCCCACCTGTAAATGGGACCATGGCAGGATCCAGCTCACCGGGTCATCAGCATGAAAGGAATTAACACAGGGGAACAGCCCCGGAAACACGAGGGTGCTCCCGAAGTTCGACCTCTAACTTTTCGCCATTCATTCTCTCTTCCAAACGCCCCATGATGCAGGGTCAGCTTAGGGGCTGGAGCCAGGCAGCTCCCTGGGGACGCCTGGAGCCCCTTATTCCTCATCCGTTATTTCTGCCCCGACTCCTCTTGTAAAAATTTTAAAAACCTGAGGTTTGAAAAAACACACGCACACACACACAACCTGAGGTTTGTTATTAAATTGGTTTATTTTTTTAATGATTCCAACCAAATACAGCATGGTGGGGTCGGAGGCTGGGGTGGGGTATGGGGTGGTCTTGGTTCATGTTGGGACATGGGGGAGGGCAGAGGGGCTGGGAGGTCCCACTCTGTTGATGTTCTGTAAGTCCTAACACTGCCGAGAACATACCCCCTCTCTTCTTGATGATGCTAAAGGCACTTGGATGTCATTTTGAAAGGCTCCCAGGGTTGTCATGGCAACCAAGGTCAGGCGAGTGCTCAGGGGAAAAAAAACTAGTCGGCTCTGCCCAACTTGAGTGGGGTATGGAGCTGCTGGACACCCCCTTTGGCCCTCACTCACAAGTGGGTGTTAGGATGGAGGCCCCACCCTGGCTGGCCATGATCAGCGACCTACACCCCACCAGGCTGGCCTGTGCACACTGTGGGGGAGGATTGGGGCCTCTGGCATTCCCAGCCACAGCCCAGAGAGCACAGCCAATGTCCCCTCTGAGTTCTGTCTGAATCTTTGCTCAATACCCCAGGGTTGACCTGGCTTTCTCTCTGGCTCATCTCAGAAGATCTTGAGGGATCCAGGATTCAAGACCACCATCAAGCCTGTCCATGGGCCCAGCCCCTATATGCAACGATGGGTTTTACAGGACCTCAGTCACCAACCATGATTAACACAGCGGGCAGGGACACAGCTGGCTTTCAGCCTTCCTACAAGGTCCTTGAGAACACTGTCCTAACTTTATCAGCTCCTTTCTGACTGAGGTCAGGCCTCACAATGTTTCCTGTGCCCCTTTCTTCAATGATGCCTTAACTGTTGTCTGGCTGAGGTAGAGAGTGAGGGCAAGACCCCGGCTGGGGGAGGCAGGGCCTGAATACTTCTGCAGTACCTCAGCTCCTGCTTGCTTACCCTCAATGGTGGGAAACACTTTCTGAAGAGCAACGGGGCAGTGGCCTTGAGGATACTTTAACCTGAGCTACGGTCTGCCTAGGACTCTCTCCTCTTTGGACCTCGAGTTGCAGAGACCAAGGTGCTTCTCTCACCTTCTCTCAACAAACTAGTCGAGGCCTCCATGTAGCCTGACCCCCTGCCCAGGCCTGCTCCCGACTGCAGCCCTGCAATGCACAGTACAGGGACCCTGAGAGCCGCTCACATTCTCTGGTCTCATTCCCCACGTGAGCAAGGGGACACGGGATTGGTTCAGGACTGGAGGTCATTACCGCTGGCTTGCTGGAGGACACCCCAGAAGCTATGCTCCTGGCCAGGGGCCAGGGAAGCTGCCCCTCTGGCCTGGTGTGGGCTCAATAACCACATGGCAGCTCTGAGGCTGGTGGAGGAACCTGGTGAAATGGCTTCTCCTGGTAGCAGCCTGCCCTGCTGGGCCCGTGGGTCCTGGTGGAGGGAGTCGGGGGCAAAGGTGGGGCCAGCATATCTGGGATCACCTAGCGTGCTGGGCACCCTCAGGGTGAGCCCGACCAGCTTAACAAGACCTTAGCCCAGCCCCCAAGAAACCCCCAGAGTTGGCCAGCTGAGCGGGAGCTGGCTGTGTCCCAGGTGTGAGCTGGGTGTGACTCAGGTGTGAGCTGGGTGTGTTCCCAAGGTGGGCTGCTTGTCCCAGGTGTGAGCTGTGCTCTCCTAAAGAGTCCTGTGTGCCCCCGGTGAGCTCTGGAGCCGGGGGCATCTGTGCAGTGCCAGGCGTGGGTGTTCCACTTTAGAACATGTGTCTTATTGTGTCCCGGGTGTGAAGATGTGTGCTGGGGGTGAGGTGTGGGGTGTCCAGGTGTGAACAGTATAGGCTTTTGTGCGCCCTCCAAGCATCCTGAGTATGGACCATCTCACCCAGGTGTGAGCTGTCAGGGGGCCCTGGGAGCGGCAGCTGCGTGCCTCTGGGTGGGTGGGAACTGTCAGCAGCGAGGACCCTAGGTTTCTGAGGCTCCCCCTTCCCCCATGCGGCTCAGTGACCACTCAGGGCCAGGAAGACAGGGGACACCTTAGAAAATGCTTGAGAGACTCTGCAAAAGACACATCCCGATGAAAAAAGTCCTGTGGCTTGGTCGCTACAAAAAAAAAAAAAAAGGGAAGTGCGGCCCGCAGTCGGCTTGCAGCCCCTCCTCTGGGAAATGCATCAGCCCGCCCCCAGAGGACCCTTCAAATCATCTTCATGTTGAACTTGCGGGAGCTGCCCTGGCCGGCGCCGGTGGCCGGGCCATCCACCTTGCGGAAGGAGTACTCCACGGAGAAGTTGTTCTTGTGCTGCCCGCGGCCGCGGCTCCACACGAAGAGCAGCAGGAAGCAGAAGAGGACGACGCCCAGGAAGGTGATGCAGCCCATGGCCGTGGACACCAGGATGGTGGTGAGGTCCAGCGGGGAGCGCGCGGCCGCCAGCGTCTCGTTGCGGCCCTCGCCCGGGGTCCGGTTGGCGGCCGGCTCGGGCTGCACGGTCAGCGTGGCGAAGTAGGTGTCGTTGCCGCCCGCGTTGCTGGCCACGCACGTGTAGGTGCCGCTGTCTTGCGGCCGCGCGTCCAGGATCTCCAGCGTGCCCCCCGGCAGCACGCGCGCCCGGCCGGGGCTGGCGCCGGTCACCGCGCTGTGCTGGGGCGTCACCCAGGCCACGGTGGGCGCCGGCTCGCCCTCCGCGCGGCACTGGAAGCGCACGTCCTCGCCCGCGGCGGCCGTGACCTGCTGCAGCCGCCGCTCCCGGATCTTGGGCTTGCGGCACACGAAGTACTCGAAGAGCGCCGAGTCCGGCAGGTTGCGCAGCGCGTCCCCGCGAACCTCGGCGGGCGTGGCGCAGGCCGGCAGCCGCCCGTCGAAGTTGAGGGTCTTGCGGCGCTGCACGATCCACAGCAGGCGACAGTCGCAGGCCAGCGGGTTCCCATCCACGCGCAGCGTCTCCAGCGTGTTGACCGAGTGGAAGGTGCTCTCCTCCAACGTGGACAGCAGGTTGTTGGAGAGGTTGAGCAGGCGGATCTGACGCAGCCCCAGGAAGGCCTGTGGCTCCACCACGGCCAGCAGGGCCCCGGCCAGGTGCAGCTCGCGCAGGCGGATCAGGTCTCGGAAGGAGCCGCGCGGCACTGTGCTGATGGGGTTGTGCGACAGGTTGAGGCAGGTGAGGTGGGCCTGGTGGCGCAGCGCCGCGGCGGGCACCGCGGTGATGTTGGTGTGGGTGACCGACAGCGAGGTCAGGTTGAGGCCCTGCAGGCTGCCCGGGGCCACCTCCTCCAGCAGCGGCCAGTTGTCAATCTCCAGGTGCAGCAGGCCCGGCAGCCTGCGGAAGTTCTGGTCCTCCAGGGCCGCGATGGCCAGGTGGCGCAGCCGCAGGGCGCTCAGGCCGCGGAGGTAGCCCAGCGACTCGCCCGACAGCGCCGTGAGATTGCAACGCTCCAGGGTCAGCTCCTCCAGCGCCAGCAGCCCCGCGAAGGCCCGGCGCGAGATGAACACCAGGTCATTGTCGCCCACCTCCAGCCGGCGGAGGCTCCGCAGGTCCTGGAATGTGTAGTCCAGGAGGATGACCAGCTTGTTCTCGCTCAGGTCCAGCAGCGTGAGGTTGTCCAGGCGCGCGAAGACCCCCGGCGGGATGAGCTTGAGCAGGTTGCCGCGCAGGCGCAGGACGCGCAGGCGCGGCAGGTTGGCGAAGGCGCCGGGCTCCACGTGCGCGATCACGTTCTCGCTCAGGTCCAGCTCCTCCAGCAGCGGCAGGGCAGCCAGGTCCCCTGGGTTCAGGCAGCGGATGCGGTTGCGGCTGAGCTCCAGCAGGCGCGTCTCGGCCGGGATGCCGTCAGGCACAGCGGTCAGCCGGCGCCGGGCACAGGCCACCGTGCGCGTCTGCGCTGTGCACTCGCAGCGAGCTGGGCAGCCCCCCGCCGGGGGCGGGGCCGCAGGCAGGAGCAGGAGCTGCAGGCTCAGGACGCACAGCCAGCAGGTCATGGTGTGGAGCCTCGGGAGCAGCGGCTTAGGGATCCGCCACCATCTTCATGGGCACCTGGGGGCGGGGGCAGCATTAGCACCGGAGTCTTGCCTCCCTGCCCCGTCCCAGTAGTGCCCACGAGTAGCATTTATCTCCTGTGGAACCCACAGTCCCACTCCTGGGTTGAGCACACAGAACCTCACAAAAACCTACACACCCATGTTTACAGCAGCAGCATTCTATAGCCAAAATGTGGCAACAACGCAAGTATCCAAATATGGGTGAATGGATAAGTACAAGGCAGTCCATCCACATATTGGAATATCATTCAGCCATGAAAAGAAGTGAAGAAGCGCTGACATTCATTACAACACGATGGACCTTGAAAACACGATGCTCAATGAGAGAAGCCAGACACAAAAGTGTGTGAGTCCATTTATGTGAAACATCCAGGACAGGCACATTCCAGAGACAGGAAGTAGATTCATGGATGCCAGGGGCTGGGAAGGGGATGGGAGTTTTCTTTTGGGATGATGGAATGTTCTGGAATTTGTTAGTGGTGATGATTGTACACTCTTGTAAATATACTAAAACCACTGATTGTGCACCTTAAATGAGTGAAGTTTATGTTTTGTGAACTTTTCTCAGTTTAAAAAATTACAAAGGAAAGCATTTATTGAACTGGAGAAGAATCATGCAAATATGATGAAAACATTTTGGTACTGCCCCCCACCCTCACCCCCATTTATTGAGTGCTTAAAGTGGGCCCTGAATACACTGAAGAACAGAGCAAAGGTAGATCCTGCCCTCTGGGGCTCTCTCTACATGTCCCTCTCCTGGCCCCAAGAGTGTTTACCAGGTCTCCCACCTATCTTGTCTTCCCTCTGTTACCTACCTGTCTGCATGAGTCCAACCATCACATAAAATTATAGGGTATCTTAAAACCCTTTGCATTGTTTCTCCTCCAACTGGGTTGCAAACTCTCTAGGGTGTCTTAATCTTACAGCCAAAAGTGTGCCTGAGACATGGTACCTGCTCGATGAACATCAACACTCAGCACTTTTTAGTGGAAATAGTTTGATCAATACTCCGTCACAGAAATTTTGAGACCCATTCAAACAAAATTTAATAAGAAAGAATCACCCACAGGTAATGAGACCAGAGGATGCACTGATAGAGGCTGTGAGGGGAAGCAGCATGGATGGACGAACACGGTGACCAGGGTTGGTGAAATGGCGACTTCAGACCTGGAGCTGGGACTCTGTTCTGGATAGAAAAGGGTCCCGCCCAAGAGATATGTCCAAGTCCTGACCCCGGGACCTATGAATGTGGCCTCCTTTGGAAGCAGAGTCTTTGCAGACACGCTTCGTTGAGATGTGGTTACACTGAAGGAGGGTGGCCTAATGGAATGACCGTTGTCCTTATAACAAGAGGGGAGTTTGGACACATGTATAGATACACTCAGAGGGAGTAAAGCTACGTGAAGATGGAGGCCAAGCAGGAGTGAAGGGGTGGGGAGAGAGCTCCTGTGGCTGAGAATGTGGTCACCCCATGAGGACATCGAGGGACCCCTGGTCTATAGGGGGTCATAGGTCTGAGGAGGTCATAGGTCTTAGGTGCCTGTCCTCAGCTGGGGAACATAATAGGGAGACTGAAGGGAAGGAGCAAGAGCTGGTTGGTGGTGCTCTCTCACTGCAGTTGTCCTAATCCCAACCTGGGCATTGCAAGGAACATATAGCTTCCTCCAGGTAAGCCTCCCTTCCGAGGATGTGTTTCTAGGTCATTCTCTCCCATGTTGTTGCCCTGGAAAGCACATGGTGACGCTGTGTCCCAGGTGGGGACAAGAGCCAGAACAGATGGTTCCCTGTTCAGCCGCCCATCTCATGCCTCTGGCAACTTCCTACCTTAAGCTTGTCCCTGGCTCTAAGGTCCCTCCTAGTTCCCTGCCGTGCTTGCTCCCTGTGGCCATGTGGAATGGGGGATAGGACCTCAGCAGCCTGCTCTGGAGGAAGTGACACCTTCCAGGCTCTGTCTCAAGGAGTAAAGGGCCGACATTTTTCAGCCCTCCAAATACAGACTCCTTGCGAGGCAGAGTTGCCCTGTATATTCTTTCTGCAGAAAAGAATTTCACACCCCTAGAATAAAATGCAAAGTCCTCCCTAGGGCCCACAGGTCTTGTACAACCTGTCCCCGCCCACCCCCCATCTTCCTGCCCTCACCTCCTCCCTCTCTACCCCTAACTGATTCTCTCCAGCCACACCGGCCGTCTCATTGTTCCTTCAATATACCAAGTACCATCCTGCCTCAGGACCTTTGCATATGCTGTGCCAAACACTTTCCTGCAAGGTTCTCCCCCTGACTTTATTTTGGTCTCACACCTAATGTCACTGGTTATTTTTTGTACTAATGTCCCCATGTTAGTCTTCCTGAAATGCTATTTAAGCCCTAATTTGCCCCAGCCAGTTTGGCTCAGTGCATAGAGGGCTGGCCCTTGGACTGAAGGGTCCCAGGTTTGATTCTGGTCAAGGGCACATACCTCAGTTGCAGGCTCAATTCCCAGTCCTGGTTGGAAAGCATGCAGGAGGCAACCAATTGATGTGTCTCTCTTAAGTCAATGTTTCTCTCTCTCTCTCTGTCTCTCCCCCTCTCTTCCACTTTCTCTAAAAATCAATGGGAAGCCCTAGCCAGCTTGGCTCAGTGGATAGAGCGTCAGCCTTCGGACTTAGGGGTCCTGGGTTTGATTCCGGCCAAGGGCACATGCCTGGGTTGCCAGCTCGATCCCCAGTGGGGGCGTTCAGGAGGCAGCCAATCAATGATTCTCTCTCATCATTGATGTTTCTATCTCTCTCTCCTTCTCCCTTCCTCTCTGAAATCAATAAAGAAATATATTTAAAAAAATCAATGGGAGCCAAGACCGGTTTGGCTCAGTGGATAGAGCGTCGGCTTATAGACTGAAGGGTCCCAGGTTCGATTCCGGTTGGGGGCATGTACCTTGCTTGCGGGCACATCTCCACTGTGAGGCATGCAGGAGGCGGCTGATCGATGTCTCTCTCTCATCGATGTTTCTGACCTTCTATCCTCTCTGTAAAAAATCAATAAAATATATTTTAAAAAAATCAATGGGAAAATCTCCTTGGGTGAGGATTAACGAAAAATAAATAAGTAAACCCTCGTTTAATGCATCATCATCACCAATATGGCGAACACTTCCATAGTTTTTACTGTGTGCCAGCCTGGGGCTAAAGGTTCCCCCTCTATTGTACCCTTTAATTCCCACACAGGCTCACGAAGGGGCTGCTGTCACCCCCACTTTCCTGACAGGAGCCCTGAAGCTCAAAGTACTTAAGTCACCAGCTCAGGTTCACACGGACCATCAGAGGTGGCAGGGGGAGGTCTCAGGGCTAAGTGGGTGATAACACTTGCTATTTTTTTATTTTAATTTTTACAGCGCCAGGACAAGGTCCTGGCAGCTCAGCCAGCTACCATTTAAAACACAGTACTGTTTTTGGCTGGACCAATTTTTATCATCACCTCCAGAGATACTGTAATGCTGGTGCCCCTTATGTGTCGACTCAGTCCGTCAGCCACAGACAGGTACCCAGTGCCCCGAGCATTTTCCAGGTGCTGGAGACACAGAGCACAGGAGACAAAGAGGTCAACGCCCGGGAGCTGACGGCTGTAATGCAGCCTCTCCTGCCTTGAGTGCACACGTGGAGAAAAAGAAATCCAGGAAAAGGGCGATGGCTGGTGTCGAGGGATTGCAATGATCTAATTATCTGAGAAAGGGATGTTCATGCAAAGATTTAGCGGAGGAAGGGAGCCAAGCAGATGGCAGCAGGAAGGACAGTCCACGGAGGGCGCAGCAGAGGACAAGCCGTGAGCGCGGCCCTGCGGTCAGGCGTGGGGGCCGAGGGGCGGCTGCTGCAGTCAGAGAGATGAAAAGGAACTTCTCAAAAATATTAAGTTGGAAAGAATTAACAACAACAAAAAATAGTTGCCATCGAATGTGGCTAAGGACAGAATCAGGAAGGAAGTACTCAAGGGATGACAGGTCGGGACTGCTAGGGCACAGCTACGGTGATACAGTCACGGAAAGGCGAGCGGGAGACCTCAGTTCTAATGGGCTGTGTGACCTCGGATGAAAAACACACCCTCTCTGGACCTGGCCTGTCAAAAGAAACAAGAACCCTTGGGGAGTTGGAGCTCCAGCTCTATAATTACTTCCAGGATGAGAGGACAGCTGGTCCACGGGCCAGGCGGGGGGCCACTCAAGCTGTGACCCAGTTTGTCCACTCTAACCTCACCCTCAAGTAAGGCCCTGTCATCTCCTCTATGGGGAGCGGAGGGGGCGTTGAGGGGTGCAGGGAGGGGACTTGAAGTTGGCCTAGAGCTCCTGATGCTCCCCCCTAAAGGTTCTGGTCTCCCCACCTGGAGGGAATGCCTGGCTCTTAGAGAACAGTGGAGACTCTAATTCTGCCTGCAGGACCCCCATTCCCTCACTTTCCCAGATACTGGCCAGGCCTGGCCGTGGTAGAACATGCAGGAGGATGGTCTCAAGTGGAGCATCATGTAGGGACTGCAGCCTGAGTGCCCCCAGGCCCTGCCCCTCGCAGATATTACAGGGCTGGGCACCCCAAGCAAGCAAGGGGCCTTCTCTGCGTCCCTCCCTGTTCCTCCCCTGGAGGGCGGGGTTTCACAGAGAGGTAGAAGACCAGAACTCGCAGTTCCTGATTAGGACCTGATCTGGATTCCAGTCCTGCTTCTGTGGGGCTAAGTTTTTAGGGTCCTCTTTACCCCCTCCCTCCTCAGAGACCTGCCACCCACTTGGGGCCTCTCCTCCTGTCCTCCCATGACTAAATACCACCATCACTGATGACTCTTTTCCCCTTTTTTTTTTCTTTCTTTCCTTTCCTTTTTTTTTTTTTTTTTTTTAGAGAGAGAGAAAACATTGATTTATAGTTCCACTTATTTATGCATGCATTGGTTGATTCTTGTATGTGCCATGACCAGGGATCAAACCCACAACCTTGGTGTATCAGGATGACACTCTAACCAACTGAGCTACCCGGCCAGGCAGCTGTGGCTGAGGACTTTTGATTTGTGTCTTGGTCACCACGTCTCCCCTGAGCTCCAGCCTCAGGATCAGTTACATCCCTGACCTCTCCCCAGCGGCCCCATAGCATCCCAACAATCTCACACCCGGGGAACAGTAGTGATCCCTGCTTCCCTCTTCTCTCATACAGGACGGTATCACTGGAAGTCCTCTCTCACATACCCAGCCAACCTGTCACCAGGGTTCCAGGTGCCATCAGCTCCACCTTCGATACATCCCACAGCCACCCCTAGGTGCATCTCTTGCCTCTATCACAGGCTCCAGCTCATACTCAACAGATGTTTTTCCTTCTCTGCCTCAGTATTCCCATTTGCAGAATGGGACTGGGGGTGTGTGAGGGTCTTTCCCCTATAGCACTGCTGACGAGGGGGCCAGCCATTCTCTGTAGGGGGTCCTGTTGGGCACTGTGTGATATTGAGCAGACACCCTGGTACCCACCCACACTCTGGGTTTCCACTTTGTCTGTACCAGGCTCTGAGCACACTGGCATCCTGGCCTACATGGGGTGCCTTTCAAATGCTCAAGTCAAAAATGATTCTCTCTCTTGGACTGGTTTGGCTCAGTGGATAGAGCGTCGGCCTGTGGACTCAAGGGTCCCAGTTTTAATTCCTGTCAAGGACATGTATCTTGGTTGCGGGCAAATCCCCAGTGCGGGAGTGGAGGGGGTGCAAGAGGCAGTTGATTGATGTTTCTCTCTCATCGATGTCTCTAACTCTCTATTCCTCTCCCTACCTCTCTGTAAAAATTCAATAAAATATATTTAAAAAAATGATTCTCTCTCATCATTGATGTTTCTATCTCTCTCTCACTTCCTCTCTGGAGTAAATACGAATATATTTTTTTTTTTAAAAAAAGAAGAAGGAGTCAACAGAGAAAGTAATTGTCTCTGGAAAAGTCTCCACTGGGTGCCAGATAGGGTCAGGAGCCAAGTCCTAGACCCTGTTCTGCTCTTGGTCAAGTCTTTAGCACATTCACTGGTTCATTCACTTGTTCATTCATTCATTCCACAAGACCCTGTTATGTACTAAGTGCTGTTCTAGTTCTATCAGGAAACAGCTTTGGACAAAACAGACAAAACCCCATCATCCTGTCTATGGGTGAGAAACAGAAGAATTAGAGGCCACCTGTGGGCATTGCTATGGAGAAGATCAACAGGGAAGGTGAGGTCTGTGGTCGGTAGAACAATAGCCCCCCAAGAGCACCCACGTCCTAATTGCCTGGAGCCTGTGAACGCCACCTGACTTGGCAGGGGGGTTAAGTTTGCTGACGGAATTAAGGATGCTAATAAGTTGACCCCAGATGGCCCCGTGTCATTGCCAGGCCCTCATAAGAGGGAGGCAGGAAGGTCAGAGTCACAGAGATGGGAGAGGCTGCGCTGCTGGCTGAGAAGATGGAGGAAGGGGCCATGAGTCAGGATGTGGCACCTCTAGAAGCCAGAAAGGGCCAAAATGAGGCTTCCCTGGAGCCTCCGGAAAGACCAGATTGCCCACTGCTGGGTTAAGGACTTCTGTCCCCCAGAACTGTGAGATGATACAGTTCTAAGCCACTGGATTTGTGCTGCCTTGTTACAGCAGCCAGAGGAGACTCACACAGGGTCTCTGCAGCGTTGAAGAGGAAGTTGGCTGTGTGCCAGCTTCAGGGGCTGGGCAGGTGGAAGGGGCCAAGTTCCCCATGGGGTCTGTCTTCAGCATTAGCTGAAGTGAGGCGACCTACCTAGGGAGAGGCCCCCAAATCTGTCCATCACCGCAGGACCCGGGAAATAGAGCCCTCCTCTCCTCCAAGCCAAGCTGTCCTACCTAGATTAAGATGCTCTCAACACAAGGGGGAGTCAGACTGTGGCTGAGGATCTGAGCACTTCCCCTTAAACCCCAGCCCCTTCCCATCCATCTCCTCTCTTCCGAATGAACTTTCTCCCTCGAAGGCCACCTGGGTCACAGCCTCCTATCCCCTCCCAGGCTGAAGACTCCTTTGGGCAAGGCCAAACCAGGCTGAGGCAGCAGCGGGACCTGGGACCTACGGGGAGGGGAGGGCCAGCGAGGGATGGTGAACAGATGCTGGGAACTTGGCAGCTCTGTCCCCAGGGTACTCCTCTCTCTGTCCTCCATGCACGCCCCCCCCATCCCTCCCCCAGCCACAACTGGGACTGGAGGGAGCAAGGGGAGCATGGTTTGGCAGGCCCTGGCAACACCCTCATTCAAACTTCAGACTCGGGAGGTGGGGGCCCTCCAAGGCCTGTTTTTGGGGAGACACTGCCAACGCCCCCAGGACTGGGCATCCTGTGTCCTAGATCTGCGCTCTCATCCATGATAATTCATTAAGCCCTAATTACCCTTCCTCTGCTTTTAGTCCCCGTTAACCCATGGAGGCCCGGGGGCCTCCAGACCCACTTTCCTTGCCGGCTGGCTGGAGGTGGAGGAGGCTGTCCTCCGCTCTCTGCAGGTGGGGCCGCCCACTGTTTACTGTGGCTGTTTGCCCACTAGCCCAGCCCTGAGCGGGGGAGCAGTGGAGGCCATTTGGAGAAAAGGAGGCGGAGGGTCAGAAGGGTCCCTGGCTCACCTGGCACAGCTCCGCTGGAGAGTCAACATTTGAACCTTTCTGCTAAATCCCAGAGCCCGGCTGGAGAGCGGAGGGCAGAGGGCTCTCTCCGGAGGCTTAGGGTTCACACACACGTGGGTGGCTCCCTCGGGCCCACCTGGGACAAGCTTTGTTTGGAGAGTTCGCTACCTGGTGACTGGGTGGTGACTCAGGGGCGCCCGGGAGTGACAGCACTGTGGGATGAGACATCAAGTTGCTGCCTCAGATCTGCTTTTTATTCCCACTCAGCAAGGCACCTTCAGATCCTGGGCTTCGTCTGGAGGCGGCGAGGAGCAACCACCCCCATTCTACAGATGAGCACACTGAGGCTGAGCAGGCGCCAGGCGGAGCTGCGGAATTGGTGATCACGGTCCTATCTGTCCCCTATTCGCTGAGCATCTCGGGCATAGCAGCACCAGGCCGGGGCACGGTGCGTGGCCATTGGTCTCAGCTCGTGTGAGGTAAAGCCAGTGCTCATGTTCATCTCAAAGCTGGAGCTCAGAATGGGGCTGTTCTTGGCCAGAAGTCACCGGGTAGGACAGGGAACAGAACAGCAGGAGGAGGAAGGCTGGGTTAACCCTTCTGAACCCCAGTGGCTGGGTAGCTTCTTCCTGTCACTCCACATAATCCAGACAGAGTGTGAGCACTATGTCTATGGGGGAGCCCGGGTAGGCTTCCAGCTCAGGTCCTGTCTCCCATGGCTGATGCTTGGAGGCAATGGGCCCACAGCCGCCCTGGGTGCAGACTCCAGACAAAGACCACCCCCTCCCCACTGGCACACCTGGTTCCCACGGCCTCATCCACGCTGAGACCCCTGTTCTCCACCTCTGGGCACTCACTCACCACAGCCCTCCCACCTCCACACCTTCACAGCGCCCTCCGGGGTTGCTCTGGGTCTCAGCCCTGCTAGCCGCAAAGGTCCCCATCATCACATCCCAGAAGGTCCCCTTGCCTGCTGCCCTGTGGCGCCCAAGGCCCCCTTCCAACCTCCCCCTTTTGCCAGAAGCAAGAGGTTCCCAACCATCTCGGCGGCGCACACATGAAATCACCAGGGGGCGCTTGTTAAAAATGCAGGTTCTGATTTCTCAGAACTGGGGGGGCTAGGGTATGTGAGTCTTCGGTACCCAGGGAACATGTTGAAAAAAGCAGTTTGAAGGTGCTCTGCAAAGGAGGGGCTGGGTCTGTTCTTGTGCCCAGATCAAGGCATGAGGTCCTCCCCCGCAACTTGTTGAATGGGGCTCAGTGGCCTCCACTGGGGCAGGCCCCAGAGGCCAGGCTTCAGGGGATGGAGAGAAGTCTCCCGTCATCCTTGGTGCAGTTTGGACACTAGCCCACAGCGCAAGGGGCTCAGCCTTGCACCCCAAAATCCTCCCAACAGGCTGAGCTGTCTCCAGGCCCAAGGATGGAGCAGGTCCCCAAAAGCCCCTTCACCTTCCTGGCAGCTTGGCACCCACCCACCCGCCCACCGGCCGGACCAGACCCTGGTGAGAGATGGACAGGAGGAGCAGGACTGACGCCTCCACCCCGATTGTCCCTGTTCCCTCATCCGGCTGGTGCCCCCTTCTTCCACCTATGGAGGGGGTACATTCTGCCAGGCGTCCTCACTGCCCAAAGAGACGCCCATCCCGCTCCCCATTCCTCTGCGCCCCAGTGGAGGGGCGGGGGGAACCCTAGCGTGGGGAGTGGCCCCCAAAGTTTCCAGGGGGAGCGCGGGGGCCTGGCGAGGGGCGATGTGCCCGGGAGGAAAGCGCGAGGCGAGTGCCTCCCGGGCAAGGATGGGGGCTGCGGGACGGAGGCGGGGTAGGGACGCTGGGCCCCGCGCGGCCACTCACCTGGGCGGCTCCGCCGCGGACAAGGCGCGGGCTGCGGCACCGGGGCCGTTGGAGCCGACACGAGCAGCTGCCGCCGCCGCCGCCGCCGCCGCCACCGCCTCCCGGGCCCGCCGTGCGCGCTCCCGCCGGCGCGTGCCTGCCATCAGCCTCCTGGTGCGTGGGACGGGGACGCGCGGGGCTGTGCACGCGGCCTGCGCGCTGGCTGTGGGTGCCCAGGCTGCAGGTGTCCGGGGCCGTGGGCGCGCGCGGGGACTCGTGCGCGCAGGTGCCGGGACGTGCATCAGGCGTCACGGTAGGGCCTGGGGACCACGGCCCGGAATGAATGGGCCTCCGTGTGCTCCCTGCCTGTGTTGGGGCGCGTCTGAGGACCCCTGTGGCCATGGCGAGGCTGTGGTGCAGGAAACGTAGGGACCCTAATCTGTGCCCTTCTGGGACTTAACCCTCTCTTCGATGCCCCCAGTCCAGGCCCTCACCACCTGGCACTTGGACACTTGCCCCAGCCTCTTGGAGACTCAGGACAGAGCTCCTGGCTCATTCCCCACGTGCTCCCCAGAGGAAGTTTCACCACAGCCTCTAGAACCAACTCTGGCTCCCTATTGCCCTCAGGATCTCATCTAAACTCTATCCCGCCTCCCTCCCTCCCTCCCCTCATTCTGGTCCCAGTGTAGATCCTCTTTGCTCTTCCTCAAACATGCATATTCTCTCTCCAGGCTCAGAGCCTTTGCAACCGCTGTTCCCTCGGCCTGGCTGCAATGCCTTTCCCTCTGAGCTTTCTTGGCCAGTTGGTAATAAACTTGTGTTTTAGACAAGTGGGGCTTTTCCACCATTGAATTCTCCCTCACCAGGCCTGTGCAGTACGAGGGTGCTCAAGGATGTTTGCAAGAAAATAAGAGTCTTGCTTTTACACACAGTAAACAGTGTGGAGGGCCCCGGGCTTAGGAACCTCATGTCAGGAGGGGGCCTGCCTGCCTTGCCCGATGAAAGGCATCCTGTTGGAGCAGACATCCCAGAATCATGGAACATTAGGGTGATGTGTTCTTATTCCTGACTCTCAGGCTGGGATATTTGGCTCCCAGGTGGAAAGGAGCTAGGGCAGAAATTGGACCAGGAGTGCGTGTCCTGAACCCTCTCGGATGGGACTGCCCAGCACTGGTCAGGAGTGAGCACTGCCCTGTTCAGGGCTCACACTGTGGGGTCTAGCAGGGAAGGCAGGATGTTCCTGCAAGGTGTGGGGTGCAGGGGCAGAGGATAAAGGGTGGCGGGCATCCCCCATCATGCTAATAACCCCAGTTGTAATGGCCAAGCACTTACTGTGTGCTGGTCTCCTTAGCTCCTCACCGCCACAGATAAGGACACTGAGGTTCAGAGATGCCATTTGACCCATGGGAGAGGTTCAAGACGGGCCTGGCTGCCCTGAGGACTGAGGGCATGTAACCTTGCACTGTCCCCCCTGGCCCTCCCTGACCATTGTGTCCTTTCAGCTGCTTTGATGGTGGCCTGGCATCAGCTCAGCCACCTGTGACTCAAGCAGGCTCTGTTCCCAGACTGTCTCATTGGCCCAAGGCCCAGAAACTGCATCCTAGGAGGCCATAAGCCAGACCCCCCTCAGGCTGAGGTGGGTGGTTCTGTTCCTGGCCCCCCGGCCCCCAGAAGTGCAGAAAGAGGACCTGAGTACCCCTCCCTCATGAATCCCCACCCCCAAGACCAGCCCAGGTCCCTGCATGGAAAAGTCATTGCTGGGACAAGCTATGTGACCTGGGACAGTCACTTCTCTTCTCTGAGCTTCCCTCTCATCCTCCTGATGCCTGCCTCTCAAGGAAAGCTTATTGAGCACCTACTATATACCAGGAGGGAGAGATGCTGGGAGGACACAGGGACCTTGCCATGAAAGGGGAGTGGAGTAGACAAACAAGATAATCATAAAGTGGGGAGGAAAACTCAGAGAGATACCCCGTGCCCAATGTAGACTGGAGGTCAGGGATGCTTCTCTAATGAAGGGTTGCTGGAGATGAGTCCTCCAGGGCACATAATATACAGGGCAAATCAGTAATTACAGAGGGGTGCTAACCAACACAATGGCCTGGGTTCACATCTTGGTTTTGCCCCCTCCTGGCTGTGGGATTAAGGGAGATTCTCCTCTAGCCTCAATTTCCACATCTGTAATATGGGGGTCAGAACAATACCCATGTTCCAGGGCTGCAAAGACTTCACTTTTGATGACAGAAGGAGACACCGGTGGCGGGGGCGGCGGTGAGGGGGGATGCTGGTGGCTCTGCCCAGCTTGTGGTCATTGCCCTGGATGCCTGGCTGAAGAGCAGGGTGAGGCCAAGGGCACATGCCACCTCAGGACTTCGGCATGGCCATCTCCACGGCCTGCACCACTCTTCCTCCAGACATCAGCCCAGATCCTCTTAGATTCCTTTCTGACTCACATCTCCTCCCCTTGCCTCCTTCGGTCCCATTCTTACCCCTCATCACTTTCCCCAGGTAAGGTACTCTGTAATTTACTGATTTGCCCTGTATATTATGTGCCCTTTTAAAAAAAATTCTGTGGCTCCAGTAGGCACACAATAGGCAGGAATGAACCAGTGACCCAGTGACATGGAGGGTGGTAGATTTTGCTCCCAGAGGTGGGGTTTTTGGGAGTCTGAGGAGGGGGAGTGGTCCCTGTTTCCCTCGAAGGGACTTCTGTTTCCTGAAACCACTGCTTATCTTCTTCTCCTTTCTGTCCTTGGCCAGCATCTTCCTACAAAATGTTACCAGTAGGAGCCCTCCGAGGATAGGGACCACTCCTAACTTGCTCACTGCCGTGTCCCTGGAGCACATAGTAGGTGCTCAGCAAATGGCTAGAATGTGCACTTTGGCGTTCAGAAGAAGAGGAGGTGGGTTCAAATGCTGAGTGGCCTCTCTGGGCTCAGCACCCCCAGAGGGATGCTGTTATGGGGAGCAAGGGTTAGCGTGGGAAGAGGGTGCAGCTAGGAGTCAGAGCCTCCCAGGCAGTGGGGCAGCAAGATTACCTGGTTGCCAAGGTTACAACCACCTGAGATAGAGATGTTACCATGGAGATGGACCACCTGGGAGGAGAGAATGGCTCCAGATGGGGAAGCCATGGGAGGGGTTGGGGGTGGGAGGGATGCAGCCACTTGCCCAGAGGTGTTCCCAAGTCCCTCTGGGGAGGGGGTACAGCAGGGGCCGTGGGCTCTCCCCATCCTGCATCTTTGTGCCTGAGAAAGCCAGCAGGAGCCCTTATGTGGTCATAATTATTTCTAAAATTAAAAGCACTCCTCCCCTGGTCCTCTTTCCCCAGCAAGATGTGTAGGATTGGCTGTTTCAGCTGGTGGAGGCAGACTATGGGGGCAGGTGGCCTGAAAACCTCAAATGTGGCCCCAGACAAGTGGTGTCCCCTCTGTAAATGGGTGGAGCCATCTGGTGCTCAGTGGCAAAAGTGCATACAGAGCAATTGAGGCTTTGGGCTCCAGATCCAGACCCTGGGCTTGTGCTGGGTCCCAGCTGTGTGATGCCAGAGAGGTTTAGTGCCTGAACCTCTCTGGGCATCCCATCTGTAACATGGAAATAATACTAATCCCTCTGGGTTGTATAGAACACCAGGACGGTTGTTTTCTGCCTCTGGCTCTTCATTCCTGGCTGATTTCTGACCCCTGCTGGTTCTGGTCAGCATGGCATGGCCCTGATGGATGGGCGGGAGCTGGCAGGGTGGATCAAGGGACCGCAAATTGCTCACATGGGTCCTGAATGGAGGTAGAAACTTGACAAGACAGGAGGGCCCTCATTCAGCAGCCAGAATTTATTGGGCATCAGAGCTCTCCTACCCTCTAGCTCCTAGTCTTCTTTTTTTTTTTAAAAAATATGTTTTTATTGATTTCAGAGAGGAAGGGAGAGGGAGAGACAGAAACATCAATGATCAGAGGGAATCATTGATTGGCTGCCTCCTGCAGGCCTCACACTGAGGATCAAGCCCACAACCTAGGCATATGCCCTGACTGGGAATCGAACTGTGACCTCCTGGTCACGCCAGCCGGGTGCTCCTAGTTTAATGGTTCTGCAGACAGTGGGGGCTCTGCGTGGGCTTGAAGTTGGGGGCGGATGTGTTGAGCGCAGTGGAGAGCAGGAGGGCCATTGGAGGGGTGTCATCACTGTCTCAGCATGGGCTGACCCTGAGCTCAAACTAACATCCCTGGGGATCCAAGATCCACACACATTTGCCAAGTTTCCCATCCACAGAACCGCCTCCTTTTACATCCATGTCCTTGTCTGAATCCACACAGAACTGGATTGCTCTTGTTTCACTCACCAGGAACCGGGGATCCGGAAACAGACAGCGGCATGCCCAGATGCAGCGGGGGTTGGGGGTGGGGCTTCTGGGCTCTGTGGCAAAGGGTCACAGGATCCAGCCCTTGTCCAGTTTTTTCTTGGAGCGGGGGAGTTGCAGCGAGGTCTCCTCTTGGCTTTTGGTGGCAGAAATGGACCTGCAGTGTAAGAGCGAGGGCACCTGCTCCCTCCCAGCTCCTGCCTGGAGCCAGGGTGGTGGGCAGGGATTCCTTCCCTTCTGTTTGCTCCTGACCACATGAGATGTCCCACCCATTCAGCTTGGGCTTAGTTTCTGCACCCATGGGACAGTCAGTTTTGGTGGCTTTTGAGTATAGGAGGGGCGGAGCAGAAGGTGCAGGAGGCTGTGTGACCCTTAAAAAGGGGCTGAACCTCCCTGGGCACCCGTTTCATCATCTGTGAACAGGGATAATGAAAGGAATTGGAGGAAGGCTCAGTGAACCAGAAGGGGTGTTAGTCCATCCTTTACAAAAGCTGTGAGGCAGGGCTGAGCATCACCGATGTCAAAATCCTGTCCACCTTGCAGAGACCCCAGAATCTGTAATTGGGGTGGTATCATGGGGCTCTCTGGCTGGTCTGAGCTCAAGTTGAGGTCTGCCCCTTTCTGGCCTGGTGCTGGGGGCTCTAGCGATGTCTCCCAGAGAGGGGCCTTGATAGACAGCACCCAGAAGCTGTGGGCCATGGTGACCATCTGCATGTGCAGTAGGGCTGGCCCGGGGTCTGGTGGCTGAAGCCCCTGCCCAGTGTGCTGAGGCCTGCCAGGACTGTGGGCTGGCAGCTAGAAGGACGGGATCCAGGCAGGAGTCAGATGGCATTATGGGCTGGCTGCTGGCTGTGAGGGCTGGGGATTTACCCTGTGTCTAGGAGGGCAAGGAGTCGGGGGAAAGGGGGTGTCCAGTTTCGAGGCCAGGTGGCTGTGTCTTCATTCCTCTCCCTGCCATCCTCCTTTCTGTAAATCTGCCTCTGTGTCTCCCCCTGTGCGTCTGGCCTTCTCTTTCTCTGACTCCTTGTAAAATATTAAACTTTTCATATAATATTAAACTATGAACTATATGAATTATTAAATATGAACTATTCTACCTCTCCTTGTGAAATTATTACAATGAGGAAAGACTATCAGACTCCTTTGATCACTATCTTCAATCCCAGGTCCTTCCAGATCTTTCTCTATACATTTGAAAGCATAGAAACACAAGATATTTAAACATTTTATTATTTTAATTGAATGGCATTGTACTGTACATATCGTGATAAACCTGTGTTTCCCTGTGCAATCTGTCACGTCTTTGTGACCTGCCACTGCATAACAAATGTCCCTCAAACTCGGTGGCATAAAACAATTTGTGCCAAAACCGGTTTGGCTCAGTGGATAGAGCATCGGCCTGGGGACTGAAAGGTCCCAGGTTTGATTCCGGTCAAGGGCATGTACATTGGTTGCGGGTACATACCCAGTAGGGGGCGTGCAGGAGGCAGCTGATGTCTCTCTCTCATCGATGTTTCTGGCTTTCTATCCCTTTCCCTTCCTCTCTGTGAAAAATCAATAAAAATATATTAACACACACACACACACACACACCAAAAAAAAAAAAAAACACACACAAAAGTAACTTTAAAAAAAAATTTTGTTATTTCTCACGATTCTGCAGGTTGGCGGCAAAATTCCTCCTGGGTTAACTCGGGAGGCCAGGACGCCTGCGGGGTTCCCCAGAAATCCTGAAGCGCTTACTAGGGCACAGGCACATGGTGCTGGCTGTCGGCTGGGGGGCTCAGTGCTCCCCCACAGGGCCTCCCAGGCTCCCGGAAGCTGGTCCAGCTGTCAGGGCAGCATTCCCAGAGGACACAGGGGGAAGCCACAAGGCCCCTTTGCAAACTAGTCATTTCTGCCATGTTCTTACCAGCTAATCAAGTCCCCAGAATCAATCCAAAGGTTGGAGAGATAGACCCTTTCCCTTGCTAGGAAGAGCTGCGGAAGATTTGTGCTTATATTTCAGCACCCTGCCCAGCGAGCTCAATGTCTTTGTCAAACGTTGCTTTGTAGTTGTTACAGGAACCCAAGTTTGTATAGCAGATCCCCCAGGGATGGGCAGCTAGGTTATTTCCAAACTTTTACAAACTAGGTCAAAGCAACTCTCTAGGGCGGATATGTATGGTTCAATGGCAGGATCTCATCTTATCTCCCTTTATGGGGAGTTCTGCCTGAGCCCCCTCAAAAGTCAGGTCTCCCTCTTTTACTCCCCACCCCCAACATTCTGCTCTCATTTTCAGACTTCAACACAAAGCTGTGTGCTCTTAACTCTCCACACAACTGCAGCCCAGTGCATACCCACAGAGTGGATATGCAATGCCTTTGCTTGAACTTAAGAAAGAACTAGAACTCAGAATGGTTGGGACACTTCTTCTAAGTTACACAGCAAGTGGTGGGAGATTTGAGCCCTGGACTTGGTGGCTGCTGAGGGCAGCTTTTGCCCTCATCAGTTTGCTGGGAGGTGAGGGGGTCAGTGGAAAGTGCTCTGGAGCCTTTGGGGCTGCTTTAAGGGGCACACCTGTGTGGCAGGAGGTGCCAGACACAAGTCTTGCTTCCTCTGTAACAAAAGCTTAGGGCTGGAAACCAGGTGTCCCTCTGTCCTGGCTCTAATGCGGTCTAATTAGCCTGCAAACATGCTGCCCTCCACCCCATCCCACCCCGGGGTTGAGCTCCTGAGCCCTCCGACCTTAAGCTCTCAGGTCTGCCTCAGCCTGTATCTTGGCCTCAGACAGCGCAGACTGGGTATGCAGAATGAACAGACCAGAGGCCTGGGTTCAGTCTCTCCATGGTGTGGCCTCCCTGTATCCCTATTGTCAAATGAACGGAGGAAATGACATTGAGGCACAGAGGTTTGGATGCTGGCATGCTGGCGTACCCAGGTTCTAGGGCACAGCCTTCCCTGGGGGTGCAATCCACCCACAGCGAGGCTAGCACCGCCAATGCCCAGCTATTAGAGGCTTTGGCTCTGGAATGAGGCCTCTAATAAGGGACTGGAGGAGGTGGGCAGGGCCAGATGGCAAGAAGCATGAGCAGCAGCTGGAGCTAATACTGCCTGGCCACAGCAGAGCCCAGAGCCCGAGATAAGGAGGGAGCCATCCGTTTCAGTTTATCTGGTGGCTATGACAAATAGGTAGCCATCCAGCTGTCACTTCCTGTATGACCCCAGCTATTAGTGAATGGGTTGCCAGCCCATTCCCAGCCTTAGCCCTATTGTCCCTCAGGCATAGTACTATGGGGGAGTCTTAACAAGGATAGTTTATGAAACAGGAACCAGAAAAAGCCCTGTTTTTTATTTTTATTTTATTTATTATTTAAAAAAATATATTTTATAGATTTCTTACAGAGAGAAAGGGAGATAGAAAGAAAGTCAGAAACATCGATGAGAGAGAGACATCCATCAGCCGCCTCCTGCACACCCCACAGTGGAGATGTACCGCAAGCAAGGTACATGCCCTTGACCGGAATCGAACTTGGGACCTTTCAGTCCGCAAGCCGACGCTCTATCCACTGAGCCAAACCAGTCTCGGCAGCCCTGTTTTTTAGAATGGGGCACTGAGGGGGCATTCATGAGCATGACCAGAGTGGACCAGCTGAGAGGGTGGGGGTGGAGTCCTGGGCTGAGAGGAGCAGGGAGAAGGGCCCTGGGTGGGCTGAGGCTGGACTGAGGGGAGGTGAGAAGAGGGTCAGGAGAACTTGGAGGCTTGCAGGACTGGACTCAGAACCATACTCCATCTGCATGGTTCTTTTGTGAGAATGAAGCTGCAAGCAGGGACATGAATGGTTAGGCCCTGGTTTGGGGGACCACTCAGGACAGCATATGGAAGCACTGAAGGGACAAAGCAGAGGAGCAGAGACAGGGTGCTGGGCCCTGCCTGCTGAGAAGACTGGGGGCTGGTACACCCTCCTGGAACCACAGGCTGGCCTGGGATGTCTGCACCTGGCTGCAGCCTCACAAGTCCCTATCCCTCAGCCTGGATGGTGCGTGCTCAGTCATCTTGGAATGCCTCAGTCCCCATCACTGACCATGGCTGGCGCTTCTCTGCTCAGCTGAACTGAATTCCTGTGACCAAGCTTTGCCAGAATATCAGGGCTGAAAGCAAGGCTCCTGGAAATGAGAGATTTGCAATTTTATTAAGAAAACAAAAAATAACTTATACAAAAAGGAAAGTTCCATTTCTGCAGGCAGCGTTTAAGGCAGAAGAGATAGCTCCAAGTCTGACGGCATCTTTGTCTATGCCCTCCCCGACTGCTAGGCCTCTTGCTGCTGGATGAAGGGGTTGGGAATGGCCTCCATGCCATCCTGCGGGCAGATCAGCACCACCGAGGTGCCCCTGCACACCACCAGGCCCAGCTGGCGAGTGTCCTCTGTAAGCTTGTATTGGTCATCAGGGTCTGCGGAGGAAGAGAGGGCAGGAGTAAGAACTTGATACCATGCCTGGGGCAGGATGGGGTCTAAAGATCCGAATCAAAGGGTCCAATCGCTTCCTCCATCCCTCTCAGGACTTTGGAGGAGACATGCTGGCCAGGGCAGCAGGCCAAACACCTCCCAAAGCCAGACATGCAGCCCTTCTTCTGCAGTGCCCACAGACGAGAAGAGTTCTGGAACCCACCATCTGAAGCCTGTCCTCATTCTGCAAATGAGTACACGGAGGCCCTGGGGACCGAAGGGATTCTTGGGTAGTGAAGCTAATTGGGGGCATGGGCGCCTGAGCCAGCAGAGACCCTGGGGCTATGTAATCAGATAGGCAGCTGGAACACAGACTTGTGAAAGCTCTGCGGGGCCACTGTCCACCCGTGTCAAAGGTGTAAACAGCAGAGGGAGAGGGACCCTATGGAAGTGACAGTAAATTCCAGGGATGCTCTTCTGAGGTCACAGTGACCAAAAGTCCCCATTACTATTACTGAAGGATGAGGGGGAGGGGAGACCAGGTGGTGCAGGGAAATCAAGAGATCCCATCTGAGAGGCAGCTGTCCTCCCTCAGATCCTGCAGGGACAACAGCTGTGTGGGCCTGACCTTCCCATCCCCTAAGCATTTGGGCCTCCCTGAGGGGCTGTTCTGGACTGAGAGGAGGGGATACAGACTTGCTCAGCAAGTGAGGCAGCACTCTGGTAGGAGAGGCTCTGTAGAAGGAGCAGCAGCTACACCTCCCAGGGCCAACCAGCCCTCAGTGCTCTGCATGCTTAGCTGGCCTAGTTTCCCCACTGGCCTCAGGTGGTGGGTCTGTCTTATAGACAAGGAAATCCATCCATCACAGGTGGCAGGGCTGGGACTCTGGGTGGACCCAGGCAGGAAGAGAAAAAATGAGGGCAAAGCAAGAGGCCTCCTGGAAAACATGGGCTGACCATGTTTCTGCTCAGTGGCCCAGAGACACTCTTGTGTGGTTGTGATAACTTTTCACCAGAGCAACCTATGTCTCAAGGCATTAATGGTCCCATGAGGAGCAAGACTGTCCCTTCCTCCCTCCCTCCTAAGTGTTGGCATCCCCTTAATGCCTGGATCAAGCTGAGTTGAAGAATTGTTGGCTGTCCTGGCAGGTGTGCTCAGTGGTCAGAGCACTGGTCCATGCACTGAAAGGTTGTGGGTTCAGTTCCAGTCAAGGGCATGTACCTGGGTTGCAGGTTTGAATCCAGGCTCCAGTTGGGGAGCATGCTGAAGGCAACCAATCGATGTGTCTTTCACATCCATATTTCTCTCTCTCCTCTCGTCCTCCCCTCTACTCTCTAGAAATCAATGGAACAATGTCCTTGAGTGAAAATTAACAAAAATAACTTGTTGGTCAGGGGTGGCCTGACTGCTGTGTACTGCTACAGATGGAGGGTCTTATGATTTAGGGGTACAGGGACTGGGGGCATGGTATAAGGGTAATGGGACTCTTTGTCAGCTGCAGAAGTAACACACGGGAATGGCAGGAGACAGGGGGCTGACCAAGCCCTAGAATAGGTTGGCATTTCTTTTTTTTAAATTTCTTGATTTGAAAGAAACACACCCATTTGTTGCTCCACTTAGTTATGCATTCATTAGTTGATTCTTGTATGTGCCCTGAGTGGGGACCTAACCTGCAACCTTGGTGTATTGGGATGATGTTCTAACCAACTAAGCTACCCAGCCAGGGCCAGTTGGCATCTTTCTAACCAAGCCAGGCAGCAAGTGTCTCAGGATCAGTAATGGTGGATTAGCAAAACATTTCCAACATCCCATAAGTCTCTGAGAGGATGGTGTATTGAGCTTGTTTGGAACGCTGGGACAGTGAAAGAGTAAGAATATACGGCAGCTATCTGGTCTACAAGGACCACATTTACCATACAGATGGCAGGGTCTGGAGCAGTAAGGCCCCATAAGTCCTGGAGGCCTCCAATCCTGCTGGCTGCACTCACCTCTCATGTATTCGATGGTGCCATCAAGCACGAGGTTGAGGAGTGGATCAAACCCTTTCAGGATTCCACTGGCTTGTAGTAATCACCGAGAAGAGAAGAGAAATAGAAAGGTGTAAGATCAACAGTGGTTCAGGAGGCAGGTACCAAATGTCACTAAATGATTAATTTTGTTATGTGAATTTTACCTCTCGTTGGTTAGAGTTTCGGTCCGTGGAACAAGGGTTTTGAGCTCAATTCCTGGTCAAGGGCACCTATCTAGGTTGCAGGTTCAACCTCTGGCCCCGGATGGGGTTCGAGTGGGAGGCAACCAATCGATGTGTCTCTAACACAATGGTATGTCTCTTTTTCTCTTACCCCCTCCCCCCGTCCCTCCCACTCTCTCTAAAAATCAATGGAAACAATATCCTCACTGTTTAATCCACAGGTGAGGAATAATAAAAAACTGAACAACAAAAAACCCCAAGCATTATAGGTTATGGTTCCTTGACTAAGTGACAAATCTTTGCACCTGAGAGGGGGGTGAGCCCCTAGTGCCCCTGACAGGCCATCCATCCTTCCTGCCCATTGCTGCCTCTCCCAATTGTTCTCTCTGGCCTGCAGACCTTCACATTCATTTGTGCTTCTGCTTGTGATGCTCCAACTCTCACCCCTCTTTTCCCACTCCTCTCTTGGCCCGATGAAAGCAGATACCCAACTATGTCAGCATGCTGTGTGCCCATTTCCCCTGAAAGGCAGGACCTAGGTACTGCCTTCTCCTCACTAGATTCCAGTGGCAGATGCAAAGTTAAGCACTGTGTTTACACATAAAGCTGCAAACTGACAGGTACTACCAGGAAATTATAACGAAGAGGCCTCATGGAAGGTGGAGGGTGAGGGAAGGCTTCTCGGAGCCAAAACCTTGAGTTGAGAGCAGGAAAATAACTCTGGCAGATAACCTGATAACAGCACTACAGGCAGAGAACACATGTGCCTTTATAGCCCAGTGGCAGATGAGAGCCCCATTAGTGACTCAGAGGTACCAAAGGTTTGTTATTTACCCTGGGACAAGGGGGAGCCCCCAGAGGGCTGAATAGCAAACAAGATTTGACTCGTTTTTAACAGGTCCCTTTGCCCCATATGTGGAGACTGTTGGACTCTGGCCTCAAAGGGGCAATTCTGCCCCCCAGGGGACACTGGGTGATGTCTGAGACATTTTGGCTGTCAAAACTAAGGGATGCTGCTAGCATGCTGGCCTGCATGGCTCAGTGATTGAGTCTTGATCTATGAACCAGGATGTAAGGACTCGATTCCCTGACAGGGCACATACCTGGATTGCAAGCTTGATCCCTAGTGGGGGTGTGTGTGGGAGGTGGCCAATCAATGATTCTCTCTAATCATTGATGTTTCTATCTCTCCCTCTCCCTTCCCTTCTGAAATCATTAAAAATACTAGAGGCTCCACCAGCCAGACTGAGGAACCCCACCGGTGCATGAATCTGTGCACTGGGCCTCTAGTATGCATATAAGATTTTTGGTTAATTTCTTCCTGCCCTCTTCCCTCTCCCCTCCCCTCCCCTCTGAGATTCATCAGTCTGCTCCATGTTTACATGCTGTGCATTGAGCATCTGCCCCCTGGTGGTCAGTGTGTGTCATAGCCACTGGGTCAAATGGTTGCTTAGGCTTTTATATATATAGATTAGAGGCCTTGTGCACGGATTCATGCACCGGTGGAGTCCCTCAGCCTGGCCTGTGCCCTCTTGCAATTGGGGACCCCTCTGGGGATGTCGGACTGCAGATTCCAGCCGGATCCCAGCAGGGGCTGAAATCAGCAGTCTGACATCCCCACAGGAGATAGCAGTGTGCAAAGCAGCAGGTGGTGGGGGGAGGAGCCCGAGCTGGGGCCAACCATTATGCTGCTCCCCGCTTGCTCATCCTGGCCCCGCTGCGCCTGCTGCAGCTGTGCTCACCAGCCAGGCCTGAGCAGCGCTCCTGCTGTGGGAGCGCACTGACCACCAGGGGGCAGTGTGCGTCGCGGCTACTGGTCGACTGGTAGTGCAGGCTTTTTTATATGTGATAGATTAGATGATAGATATTTAAAGCAAACAAAAGGCCTAAGGGGTGCTCCTAGCACCCAGTGTATAGAGGCCAGGAATGGCGCTCAATAACCCACGGTGCCCAGGATGGCTTCCACAACCAGGAACATGTGGGCCCCCACGTTAACTGCGGATCTTTGGGAACTCTGGCGAAGGGGGATCGGTGAGGAGCTGCGGCGACAGCACCGCACAGGAGGCAGAGCCGTGCATCCCAGCCCCAGGCGTTCGACTGCGGCTTTGGGTTAAGCCCCCTTTCCCAGCCTCAGCTCCCCCGACTGCAAAGGGGCACAGCAGCACCCGGCGTCTGTCTCCAGGAAGCCTGCGCGAGTTATCCGGGCCAAGTGCCTAAGCGGCGCGCGGGTACCAGCTGTCCCTCGCGCCCCTCGTTACTTCTCCTCAGTCCCCAGGGGGTGCAGAAGCGGGTGCCTCACCTTCGCGGCCTCCCTGAAACTTCACCCGGATCGTCTTGTCGATGTACTTGGACAGGTCCAAGATGCTCTCCTTCTTCTTCTTCTCTTTGTCCTGCGGGGGAAGCAGAGCACGTGAGGCGGGGCGCGCGGCCAGCTCCGCGGCCCCCGCCGGCCCTCGCGGGCCCCCCCCGCCGCGCTCACCGCCATCTTGCCGCGCCGCGCCGCTCGGCGGAGGCGCCGCTCCCGGGCCCTGTGATCCCGCCCCGCACGCTAGCGCGGCCCCTGCAGTGCGCTTGCGCGGCGCGGCGCGCCGGGGCGTTGCTGGGAAACATCTGGCGACGCCTGTGGCTGGGACCCGCCAACATGGCGGCGGCGGCGGCGGCGCTGGGGCGGCTCGCGGCGGCCGGCCTCCTCCTCGCGGCCCAGGTGAGGGCTGTGCCCGTCCCGCTGGTCCCGCCGGGTGCGGTGACCCCGCTTCTCGGTACCCTGCCGCGCGCAGCCCCCGCCCGGCCCGGCCCGGCCTGGGGGCGCGTCCCCGCGCGGGCGGCTGCTGGGCCCGGAGCCGCGCCGTGACCTTGCGGGCCTGTCGCTGGCCAGCTCCCTCCTCCTCCTCGAAAGCCCTTTGCTTCGTTGCTCAGTTCCGCGCGCGTCTGAAGTTCGGGGGACCTCCTCCCGCCCTCCGGCCCCGCGGGTCCGCCTCGGGGTCTCCGGCCGCCGCCAGGGACGCTCTGTCTGCCCGGCCCGGGGGCTGCCCGGCTCCGGCCTCAGTTTCCCCTTCCGCACGAGGCCCGCGCCCGCCCTCGTGGTTGTGGTAAGCTGCCCAGCGCGACACCCTAGCAGTGTCAGGGGAGCAGCCAGGAACCCTGGCGCGGGGGGAGGTGGAATTTCCGTCTCACTTTTGCAACGTGACCTTGGGCCAGGGAGTGCGTCGCTTTGGGCTTCAGTTGCTGCTCCTCTACAAAAAGGAGCAAAGGGTGCAGCGTGGACCCAGCGAGATGGTGCCTGGGGTAACGAACCGCCGCGTGGTACTTTGCCACTTAACCTTAGGGGGCTCAGGTGCTAGGGAGCGGCTGACCGCCAAGTGGCTGCTGATGTACTTTTTTTTTTTTAAATTAAATCTTTATTATTCAGATTATTACATTTGTTTTTCTTTTTTCCCCTCCATAGCACCCCTCCACCCAGCTGCCACCCTTCCCTCCCTCCCGTTGACCTCATCCATAGGTGTATGATTTTTGTCCAGTCTC